>CM059288.1:20771267-20966267 GCA_030347295.1 Setipinna tenuifilis | reverse complement strand
TTTACATTTCTACTTGGATATGGTAACAATGTTAGTGTAATATACAGTTACTAAGGATGCTGGCATAAACCTGATGACTTTGAAAGCTTCGGGCAAGCATAGTCACACCCCAAATCAAGGAATGAGGTTAAATAGGATGATAAAAAGGCCACTTGCATTAATGTTTTTATTTCAGCCTTAAACAAGTCCAATAGCTGTTGGTTAAGGTTTAGGCGTAACATGTCTGTTATGCTAGATGTATTGGTGTTTGACTGATTCTAATATTCTCCTTAGGCAGTTAATATGCTAAACTTTCATACATTTGCCTGCCTGACCTCATGAAGTGCAAGTCCTTATATCTTTTTTTCTATTTGCTCTTGCAGAAGTCCTAGAAAGAATTTCTCTGAGCATACAGCCTATTGTAACAAGTAACCTTGTCTTTGAAAGCATCCAGCGATTTTTTTTGTTCCCTGAGGGAGGAACTGATCAGTTGATTTGCAGTCTCCTGTTGAGGACGTACTCTATGTTTCTGCAGAGAGAGGCACATGGCAAGACACTAGCTACCAGTTTCAGATGTACTAACATCCTTTTGATACACTGTACAAAGGACAAATCTCTTACATACTTTCTTGGACCTTTAACCCTTTTTTAATGCGTGGAAGACTTAACAGGGTGACATAGAATGGTATTAGAATATCAGTAAGGCTGTACTGTTAGTATGCAAGTTTATTTATAGGGGTTTTTGGTGAATGTGTTCAAAGTATGAACTGTCTTAACATTATTTGTGCCTTGTAAGCTGGTCTTGATTGGACCATTGGGTCTTTTCCTTCTTTGATGCATGACACACACAGCCTGCGCGGTCTCTATGGTGCCAGCGCTGTGTTTTCTGTTCTCAGGTCCCTGTGCCATCACTGTCAGGGCTACCATGGCAGCTGTCTTTAGGGACACCTAGATGTCTCATATCCACACTACTGAGTGGTACAACAAGATATCACTGGGCCACATTATCTGTCTGACTTGGAATTTAAATATTAGCCCATTTGCGTTTTTATGAACAAATTTCATTCAATTGTTTTTTGTGTTTTGTGTTTGCGAATATGGATATTAGGTTGTGCAGATAGGCCAAGATGTCATTCAGACTCACGCCACCACTGCTCATGTTTCATGGTGGGTCAGACTTTGACACGGGTTGGATAAATGTGGTCATTGTGCAGGCAGCTATTGTTTGGCAGCTGTCTATTTGCATGCAGTGTGCTGGAGAGCTTACGCCGCCTGGCCTCAGAGAATGACTCAGCCCTTTGCATATTCAGTGGGCCCCAGTGTGGCTTTCTCTGGAGAGCTCTTTACTGGCACATACACACACACACACACTCACGCTCCACACACTTCTCTGTCCACATGAATAGGTGATGCTGAGGGCTCTGTCACCAATGGCGACTGACTAGCCTACTTCGTTCATGTGCTTGTGCATCGAGACTGATAGCATTTTCATGGTCTGATGCACACTGATATCTGATTTAACCTAGTCTTGTGGAGCCCAGTCAGGCTCACATAGATGAAGGTAGCTTAATAGGCAAGCATTATATCAGACTACAGGGTTAGAGCCTGGTTATTGTAGTGGAATGATTAATATTTCATTTGATAGACTTGAGGTTACGGAATAAGTTAAATTAAATGGTAAACAACATGAACTATATTGCTGATTGCTGTTTAGCTTTAAGCTTCCTGAGGTGTTGTGTGGAAATTCTACAGCTTTAACTAATTGCAGAAACATTTTTTTATACCAGTTAATATTTAAAATGGCTCTGAAGTTCTGGCAAATGTTGGTCTTTTAATGTCTGTATAAATCCAGAGAGCTTTGACTGCATTGCCTGATTTCTCCACAGGTTTTCATCATTTCCTTTTGGTTCCATCATGGCCATGAAAGTAGCACATTAAACATCTCGCACAAGATTGAGGGCAACCATGGTCTGAAATGATCTTTAGGCATAAACAGATGATGGTTGGCATCAGAGGTGGATAATCCGGCTTCAGAGAGTAAAAGGGCATACCACATATTTGTTCCAACCATGAACTAATTAGTGATTTCACCTGTGTTATGTGCAGAAGTAGAACCAAAACATGGCAAGATTTTTACTCTTTTAAGCTGAGACTACCCACCGCTGCTTGGCATGCAGTGAGTAGGGGCACCTAGCTATTCACAATGGTGAATTGTTGCTTTGGTGTTGGGTGCAACAACTCCAACTTGTCTGCCCATCAGCTCCACCGATTTCCAAACAAGAAACAAAGTGATTTCCGTGCTTGGATACGCGTCATCCAGGCAAAGAAAAGCAAGTTTGCTGCCTCCTCAGTGACAAGACGCACGGTGGCATGTGAAGAACAAGACTGTCTTGTCACACACTCTGCCCCCTCCTCCATCCTCTTGGAAGCTTAGATGCCTGTAACGGTTTCAGTCATTTTTCCAGACTGCTTTTAGTGAATTATCTAGAAATAGAAACCCATCTCAAGGTATCCTCCAAAAACTGAATGTCTGTTGAAGCCTTCATCAGTCAGATTAATAAATGTTCTGCATGACGGTGAAAAATTAGCAGACTGTAGCAGGTTTACACATTGTTTCACATCCCACCTATGCCATTGATTCTCACTTATGTTATCAGTTCATCGGTTGATTTAGTTATGGATTTCAATCTGTCATATGACTTGAACCTTGTGGCCAAGCACAGATGTCTTGCTGGAGGTCGCTTGTGCAGGACTGACCTATATTGCTCATTAAGGGTGACATGTCATACTCGGCATGGCCTCAACCACTCAACAAAAGCCTGAGTGATTGATTGGCACATATAGGCTATTGATTGTCAGGGTGAGGGCACAGACAGTGTTTGTACATTAATAGGATTGGGCAGTTTCTGATAGAACTGATATAACCTTTGGCAGCCAGGCTGTCTACAACACCAGACTGTGAGAACAAACGGGAGAGGAGCCTCTGGTTTTGTCTCCGTCAGCACTAACCCTCTCCAAGCAACAGTTGCTATGCAATTTCCAAAGATACAGCTGCCTTATCACTGGCATAACAATGTTGACGTGCAGAGGAGATAAACTTCTCCATGTCATTATATTGTTTGATGTGTGGTACCACCGTACATATGTCCAAGTCATCTTTAGCTGTTGCAACATGTTTAATAATCTCAACATCTTTTTGCTGCCGTTTGCTTCTGTACGCTCTCGTTACCTCATCCCCATTCTGAAGATGTGGCAGTTTTGTCCATTGTTTGTTCCTGAAAAAGTCTTCAAGTCCATTTGTGAAATGCAGCGATCAATGTCTGTAATTCCGTATTGATCAGAACATCAGTTTTCAGACACTTAGCCAGTTTCTTACATAACTCAGCAGAAAAAAAATCAGGAATGTGTGTTGTTTTCCGCTCTCTCCCTCTCTCATGAGTTTGCACGAAGTGCTCATTTTCTCTTTCTGAATGGCCCTCCCAATCTGTGGCTGCCAGCCATCACCAAACCCCAGGCTTTCCCCTTCATAGGCCCTGTGGCCCAGAAAATGTTGTGTTGGCTGCAGAATTTGGGCTTCATAACCCCACTGCTATCCTCGTCCCTCCTACTCCCTGATGGTCCATCTAAAATTTTAGGCCGTTGGTATACTTTCATGTAACGTGTACAGAGTGCATTGTAAATCCTAGGCATACTCTTTTACCAGTGGTCTTGATGAGTGTCTGGATTCTCCTTGGTCCCTACAAAGCCTAGAGCCTGTTGCTGCTGCTGCATCCCCCTGGCTGTGTTGCCTTGCTATTCAAGTGTGACTGATTGACCAGCTGAACCCAGGCTCCGTCTGGATTAGCTGTTCCTTAGAGGCTCTGACCCAGGCCTGTAATCTCATAACTCAGGCCACTCATCAATAGTTATTTTTCTCCAGTGAGTGCCTTTGTATCTCTCATCTCTGTAGTTATTTATGCCATCAGTAAGGACACAAGTTACAGGATAGCAGTTTTAGCATAAGCCCGCAGTGAATGATGTGAGTTGTCTTGGGAGACTTGACTAATTTATGACTCTTTCAATTTGAGTCTCTCTGATGGGTGCTTTCTTTCTTGCAACCTTTGCTCCAGGCCCCAGTTGTGTTTGATCTGTTAACCCCCTTTGTTTTACATGCATCAGTTTCCCACCCTTTTCTTACTTTTTTTCAGAGGAAGTCGGCTAGGTCTTCTCTGTCTCACAAACTCAGGCTTTACATAATGGCCTTTTTTACTTCACTGTCATTGTAGCATAAATGTGCAGTCCTTGCTCAGCTTAAAACACCCCTCAGAAACCACACTGACAGCAAAACAGGAACTGGGCCCTTCCTCATCTTAAGCTGTAGTGTTTAAGGAGTGACTCTTTGGTGTCATTCTCTCTAACTGAAACTGGCAGGCAATGATATTAGTGAGCACTTAATCCAAGGCGGTATTTGGTCTTGGATTGGTCTAGTTAGTTGGCTATCCAGTTAACTGCCTATCCAGTCATTTTGTATTCATAAAATTGTCATTGTATAATGTAAGTGAATAAACTTACAATCTTACAATTAAATTATCTTACAATCTCCTTTTAGTTTCCTCTGTTTAACAAATAGTGGTGCTATTGTACTATAATTTTCAGGCCAGCAGCAACAGTGACAATTAAATTTGTTGCTTCCCATCAAAACTTCTCTTTGTTTCTATATCTTTGTATAAATGTTTCTTTACTTTTTTGCACACTTTAACCACTTGCCCGTATGTTTATGCCCTCCAACAGAAATGAATAGTGCACAGTGTAGCTTCAGTGGACACCAGAAGTACAGTGAGGACGCTATGTTGTGTTCCATCATATGAGGAGACTGTTGTTTTTCCTGCACCTGGTCCTTTGAGACGCTGTGCTGTCTTAGCCCAGGGTCTGATTCCCGCTCCCTCGTGAACAGTTGGCCTCATCAGCCACCCGTCTACCATCACATGATGATCTCGCTACCTCAGCACTCCTTAATGCAGCTCTCGCCCTCTTACCCGCTCACAGCAGGCAACAAGGGAATTCCAGTCATTATAGGGGCTCCAGTACTTGTTGATCACATCCTCTCCACATCCTTCCTTCCTTCCATAGTCTTGCCAGCTCATGCCCCCCCCCCCCCTCATTCTTACAGTGCCAGACAGAAAGGCTGTTGGGAAGAGGTCTGAGGGAAGGAGCAGGCCTGACTCTGACTCAGCTTCTGGCACTGCCTGAATTAGTGAAGTTCGGTACAGTGATACACAGTGCTCCATGATTTATTTCCCCTTACAGTTTTGGCATCTAACAATTATGAAAGCAAGATAATTGAGATAATAAAAAATGGTTATTTATTGCAAACCATACCAATAGATTTGTTATCAGGGTGACTATTTATAGTATAATTCTACAGGGCTAATCTACAGGGCAGTAGTACCAGTGAGAACTGTTGTGTGGTGTATCTCCTCAGTGTGTGAGAGAGTGAGAAAATTGTCTCTAGACCATTCTCATGTACGTTTCAGTAATAAAGTGCTCGGACAGAGGCATTCTCTACTTGCTGTTAATGTACATTTAGTCATCTACAGAACATACCTGTTTAAAGCCAAGCATTAGCCCTTTCTCTGAGATGTTGTCTGCTACCATGTTCAGTATGACTTGGTAAGAAATGTGTGTCCCATGTGTGACAGCTCTGACTGAACAGCGTAGCTTGGGTTGATACAAAAACAGTGGTCATACTCCATATGAAACCTTATAACCAGTGGTACCATGTGCAAAGCAGTGTGAGGCAGATCTTCAGTCAGTGGCTATGAAGAGCGAGCATGTGACAATGACCTCCTGACCCAGGCTCTTGATTGCTCCATCTCTGTCCAAAACACTTTACGTCTGCCAATGCAGTGCAGACTAGCAGGACAATGGAGGAAGAAGTGGTTTCATCTCTTATGTGTTTTGTCTAATGTTCTGTTATATCTGTTTTCCTGGTGTGTGTGTGCGTGCGTGTATGTGTGTGTGCTTTCCAGCTGCAGCCGCACAGGCGCAGGCCGAGGAGCGTCGCAGTTTAGCTGGAAACAGCCCAGGGCCAGCAGCCGTGACCGGCTCAGCTGTATCAGCCAAGAGTCCAGGAACACGACCAGGTACATTATGCGCTGTCTAGGAAGTAGTGATTGATAAATCTGCACTAGGAACCACTGCAGCCTAACACATTTTGACTCACTAGCAGAGTGATATTTATTATAGCCTAGTAAAAAGAAAAATGCATGCAAACACTTGCAATCATCTGACTGATTTGGCTGAATTGACACACCTTAGTTGGTTGAATTTGGTAGAATGTATGGGGGATTACATTCACGCACTTTACCTTAAACAATACAGCATTCCACTTGCAGCCCAGTTCTAAATACTCTGAATGCTCAAAGTATTCCATGCATGTTATTTGTCATACACCAAAATGTGGACAGAAATAATCATTAAAAATGGACCGGCGTCCTGTCTAGGAACAAAAGCTTGATTGTTATAAGCAAAATCTGCAGTGCTCTGCTGTCCACCCCTGGTTAAGCTGGATTGTTTAATGTGTGTTGTCATTAATCCTCTGAGCTCATTCCCCTGTGCTGACTTGAGTTACGTACCCAAGTATTGCAGGCAGGCAGGCCGATGACCAAGCAGGCGGTTTATTAAAAGCGATCCCCTGCGCTGTTGCACCTGCAGCCGTGTAATCTGTACAGGGTGCCGGTGACTATGTGAGGTGAGGAGCTGCAGGTAGCTGGTAATAGTGTTATTGCCTCCTCTGCTCCTCTCCATGCGGCAAAGGACAGGTGGCCTCCAGAGGACCACAAAAGGCTCCAACGTGGTGGCATGAAGGGCTGATTCTCCACTCGGGATTTAGGAAGGACTGGTTGCATCCAAGTGTGATCAGGAGCAAAAAATTCCTACCAAGAGGAGATTGTTGATTTTTTTGTGTGTGTGTGTGTTTTTTAGTCATTGATGGAGCTGCTCTAAGGGTAGACGAAAAACTCAGAGTGGCAAAAGAACGACGGGAGGAGCAGGAGAAACAACAGGGTAAGAGTCTCTTCTCTTCTAACTGCTGACAAGACATTTTTCAACATTTATTTCAACAACCATTATTTATTATTTATACCAGTGTATTATTAGTTAATATACTGCATGTTTTCCCTTACTCAATTACAATTCAATGAACTTGCAGTGTGTCACATAGACTTCCTTGTTCATTTTTTCCTTTTGACTAACATGAGAGTGCAGCCAAAGCACACACATCCAGGATTTTAAACTAGGAGCAGGACTAAAGGACAAACGACGTGTGCAAGAGAAAAGTTGGCTTCAACCAGATTTTTGCTCCCAATGTTTTGTTTTATTATCGTGACATTTTGGACCTTCCAACCCTTCCTCAGGTTGGCCCGAAACGTCACGGTAATAAAACAAAACATTTAAATCTGGTTGAAGCGGACTTTTCTCTTGCACGCGTCGTTTGTCCTTTAGTCCTGCTCCCAGTTTTAAATTCTTTTGGCTAACCTCATCCGTATCCACCTCTACCCTACATCCACTACCCGTGTGCAGCGGTGCGTGAGTCTCAGATCCTGGAGCGCGAGCGCAAATCGAAGCAGCAGGTGGAGAGGCAGATGGAGGAGCGGCAGCGCAAGCTGGAGGAGCAGCGTCGGAAGGAGGAGCAGAGGAGGGCCGCCGTGGAGGAGAAGAGGAAGATCAAGCAGGAGGAGGAGAAGGTGGGGTTTCATCTCCCTCTACATCTCTTTGCTTCTCTCTTTTCTTGCCCCCTACCCTCTCTCCAAAACCCTTCCACCACAAGGAACCTACAGGGTGTCTCATCAGATTCGAACTCATAGGGAAGGCTTTTCAGCGACTGATTCAGAGAGTACTGTCACAGTGGAGATAGCATCTTTTATTATGCATGCAACACAACTGTGGACACTGGAACACTTGTCTATGTAATAGATACTGGGACTATATTGTAATTCTGTTGTTCTTCCCTATGGGTTCAGACTTTTACAGAAACACAATAGCCTGGCGTTTAAGCCACTCACAAAAAGCTCCGCTTGGCCTTGCTTTTTCTCGAGAATCTAGGCTTTTTCCTGTTCCTTCACCACAGTTATTTTATCCATTCCAATCCTCGAAGTGCGCATTTACTCTTGGTCTGGGGCAGTCTCCAAAGGTTAATGCCATTCCTCCAGTGGCGTGTACCCTAGCCAGAGGCCTTGCCCCCTCTCACACCACAGAGCTTTAAGGTTTGGCCAGACCTCAATGCTCTTCATCTTCAGCATTGAGTGTCTGTGTTTTATTTTAAATTAATGAAGAGCCAGTCCTGCAGCATTCCACAGGCTTCATAATCCCAGAGAGAAAAACACATTGAGCAATGGAACACCCAGGATTTTCTGGCTTCACACCTGTAACTGTAAGGGTACACCTTAAACATTTACCTGTCAAAGCAGTTTCTATTATGTTGTGTTGTGGCATGGTCATCTAGGCCAACCTGTGCAGGTTCTAGGTTTGATGGTGTTTGTGTGAGGCACAGTGTCTGTCACGTATGTATTTTGAATGTCATTGGCATATGCCTAGCCCAAGGCAGCGTTATTTCCCCTTTTCTCCCCAAGCCTATTGTTTTAGAAGTTCACAGCTTTGTGGTTATGGATGTATTAGATTTTTTCCCAACAACTTTTGTTTAAAAATGTGCTAAACATTATGCATCTCTTTGTTTATTTTATACTGTTAGTCCTCCTTGCAGAAGCCAGTCAATAGACACAACTATTTGCATTAGAAATTAGCTACATCAGTATTTTTCCCAACTACCATTATAAGTTGTCGATGGATGAGAGCAGCATGTGTTCCTGACATGGCTATAGAGGAGAGGAACCCTTGTGGAGTTTCACTGCAGTCAGCTGTACTCTGCTCTCAGCTACTACGTTTATGCTCTCTGGAGTCAAAGCTGCTTTCGGCTGATTTTGATTCATCAGTCTTATGGTGAACTCCTTGACCTTTAGCACTCAACTAGCAGTTGCATTAGCTAGTGCATAGTTAATTCAGACTTAGATGTATGTTTTTGTTGTCAAAGGAAGAGGAAACAGGAAATTAATATTGGCTTATAGAGATTATAATTTTCAATTCTTGAGTTTTTTTTGGATGTGTTCATTTTGTTGAGAGAGAGAGATGAGTCTTGCTCTCAGTTATGCTATTGCTGTAAGCTAAACAGGATCTTAATGTTTTGACTACATGGACTAAACAGTAGCCTGCTGTTCATCCTGCTGTAGCCATTAATTCCTTTTTGAATAGGACCAGTTAATGTAAATGGTTTCTGTGCAATTTCAAAGACAAGTTTGTTTTGATTGCTAGGTAAAGTATGTGCATACCATTTGTATCCTAGGTGTAGGTTGTGCTGCATTAGGTTTTCAGCACTAGCTAACGCACTTGGTTTGCTGTGCTCATTGAGCTATCATTTCCGCTGTGAGTCCTCTCTGCACTGCAGAAGTAAGACCTGTGCTGCTAACTGAAAATCCATTCCAGTTCATTGTGCTGACTTAACCTCACTTCTCTCCACTTTCTTGCACTCTCTCTCTTTCCTAACACGCTGCTCCTCTCTCTCTCTATCTCTTTCTTTCTCACTCTCATACTCTGTCTGTCTTTATCTCCCTCTTTTTCCGTCTCTGTCTCTGTCTGTCTCTCTGTCTCTGTCTCTGTCTCTGTCTCTGTCTCTGTCTCTGTCTCTCTCTCTCTCTCTCTCTCTCTCTCTCTCTCTCTCTCTCTCTCTCTCTCTGCCCCCCCCTTCCTCTCTCAGGAGCGTTATGAGGCAGTGATGCGTCGCACTATGGAGCGCAGCCAGAGGGCCGAGCAGAGGCAGAAGCGCTGGTCCTGGGGCGGCCTCTCCGACTCCGACCACAGAACTGGTACGGCTCATTTGATACATCTGGTAGAATGGGTGATTGCAGTGCTTTTGTGTATTTGCTGTGCATAGCCGTTAGCTGATTATGAGTGTACGTTCTCTTTTTTACCCTACATATATGGTTTGTCTGCTGTGTCTTTTTAATCTGCCTGTATTGTTCTTGAATGTTTCTTTTGGATCAGCTGTTACCTAGCAGCGTAGCAGCTCTCATCAATTAAAGATCCGCTTACCGGTGTACTTGCTCGCTCTCTCTCTCTCTCTCTCTCGCTATCTCTCTCTCGCTATCTCTCTTTCGCTCTCTCTCTCTCGCTCTCTCTCTCTCTCTCTCGCTCTCTCTTGCTCTCTCTTGCTCTCTCTCTGCTGTCTTTCCCTATCTTTCTTTATCTCACTTGCTATTTCTCTATCTGTTCTATCCATCTCTGTGCTTCTCTCTCTTTCTCTCCCTACTCTCATTCTGATAAGTTTACCCTGCCCCCACCCTTTCCAGGTGAGAGTGACGCAGGTTCCTCCTCTTCCCCGGTAGCCATAGTAATCTCCCCCGCCTCTCCAGCCAAGCCGCGCAGGATGCCTTCAGGTGCCCCTCCAGGTGCCCCTCTCCTCTGTACCTGCTGTAGCAGCTCTGAGCCCCAGTGGCACACGTTGGCCCCCCTCAGCACCGCTTCCCCTTCACCTCTCACTCTTAAGCCCTGAGCCCGCACTAACTAACAGCACCCTGGCTCTCTGGCTGTGTGTGCTCTCAGATTCACTCACACCTCTCATTGGACTCTCTCCTCTCCCGCTCCTTTGCCTTTCTTCACTACTCACTCACCCTTCAAGGTTCTTTCAGCTCAGGGAGGGAATGCACACTGGTCCCTGAACTTGGGAAATAATCCACCAATAGCCTTGCTCAAGAGGCTTGTGTTTGCATGCACATGTTTGTGTTTCAGTGTGTTTGTTTTCAAATGTGTGTGTGTGCGGGAGCTCACGAGACAGGCTCTTTGAATGCACCATCTCTGCCACAGGTGTCATTTGTTCCCTCTCCAGAGAAGTGGGATATGTCACCTTGGTAACAGACTAACAGTTTGATGCTTGTCTGAACATTGCCTGCAGCTGTGCGTGCTGGCAGTAAACTGTTTGGCTTGACTGCTGTTACACTGTCCTAATATAAGAACTGACCGCATGGATTGAGTGTCTAGAAATCATTCACATAAACTTCTCTTGTGGGCCGTTGTTGGTCCTGTTGTTGGTGGTTTTAAAAATTACATATTCATGTAGCATTTTGTGTATCCTTGTGACATGTTGACAATCTCTCTGTGTGTCAGGGGTTTACTGAAAAAGTGGAAAACCTGGTTTATTTAACCCAGAGGTAGTTATAAACCTGATAGAAAAAGAGTCTGTAAGCACTTGTTTAGTTAAAAGAATGAAGCCTTGGGCTCTTTTACTAACAGGTTTACGACTACCTCTGGATTAACTAAATCACTGGATCACTTAACCACCTTTGTCGTATACCCCACAGGTAGCTTGTAGGGCTAGCATCATTGTATCCGTCACCCTTGTCATGATCCTAACCCTCCTGCCTTTGTGACCCCTTGTGTGTATGTGCGTGTGTGTGTGCCCCTCTCACCCACCCCACCCCACACCCTCTAACAGTGGACAAGCGTTCCACCTCCACCATGAACCTCAAACAGATGGGCGATGCGGTCATCAACAAGCGCCTGTCCTCCTCTTCCGCTGCCCTCACCCGTTCCCCTGACAAAAGTAAGTGTGCTCCTCCCTCTCACCTCACCTTACCTCCTCTAACCTCACCCCTCTCTCCTCTCACCTCCATGCTCACACCCACATAACTAAACAACATTGTGTGTCCAGTGTCACCTAATGCTCTGTGTCTAGTTTGTAGCATAGTGTATGTTGCCCATATGTATCAGTGGTTTGACCTATAGATTCTAGCTGAGTTTTGTAAGACACCCGGGCATCATGGCTATTGATGTCATGTGTTGCCATGTTATTGTTTGTTGTTGTATATCCCTATGTCTTCTCACATTGAGATTTGGCTGTTTTAATGAGTAAGCTTGGCCTATGTTTTTTGTCCGAGGAAGTGATTATGTGAGCTGATGTGAAACCTAACACAAACTTCCTCCCAGGAGCCCTCTTGTTCCTGCAGTGGAAGCCGTGTGTGTGTGTGTGTGTGTGTGTGTGTGTGTGCGCGGTTGTGTGTGTGTGGTTGTGGGGGGATGCAGTGACTCAGCTGTTCTCAGCCCTTTCCCTGCTGCACGTTGTTATTCTTGGACTCATCATCTTGTTTTTTTTCCTACCAGAGGATCCAGACAGTGACAATGGCTGGAGTGCAGATCAGATGCACACTGGTGTCTCTTAAATACACCGCAGATATTGACCCTAGTCATCTGTGTGTGTGAGTCTGAGTCTGTGTGAGTGTGTTTTTGTTTTCAGCTCTAGTTAGAGTGTCCTTGGCTCTCCTCTCGCCCCTTTCAGGTGTAAAGCGGAGGAGTTCATCTTTGAACCGGTTGCCTAGCAATGCCCCTCAACCTACTAAGGAAGCCCATAATAAGCAGCCTCAGGTGGAACAGACAGGTGCAGACAACCTTATCCATCTCCATTTCTTTCTCTTTCTCTTTTTTACTCTCCCCCTGTTTCTCTCTCATCTCCTCTATCTTGATACCCCCTCACCCTCTAGCTTGGCTCCCTCTCTCTCTCTCTCTCTCTCTCTCTACCCTTAAAAAAAGCAAAAGCTCTAGGCAATCAAACAGGCAGACAATGTTCCATTATAGTGACATAGAGTACCCTTAGGTCCAGAGTGCACTAATATTGCTAATGGACTTATACAAAATTGTGTTCTAAAGTTAGGCTGACCCTGTGAATGTAAGCCAGGAAAAGGTTTTTTTATGAGTTCATTAAAAGATATGCAGTGCCATTATCCTAGTGTAGTGCAGCTGAGTGTATGAAAGGCATACCTGTAGTACACACATGTAGGCACATACGTTTGTTTATCCTAATTATGTTTTCTAAGTCTGTAGGTTTGGACCAGATCATTTCATCTATCCTAAGTGCCTCAGGAACCACATATGGACACACACACACACACACACACACACCTAGAGGCCACTACTCACCTTCAGGACCCTGAAGTGCAGACAGCTAATTTGGAAGCCCCCCTACTCCTAATAGACAGACAGACCCTTCTCTGTGTCATCTCCGCTTTTACTGGCCTCACAGATCACAATCTGTGCTGCACTGCACCGCACTGCACTCATTCGCCACCGCTGTAATAGAGTTTAGGCCCAATGAGTCTCACATGCCACCCGTGTGCACTCTCCCCCTTCCCCAGGCCCACCCACCCAGACTCGCCGCAGCTCCTCCCTGTCCCGGGTGGCAGCTCGAGCTTCAACCCCCACCAGAGCAGAGAAGGCTCCGGCCACCGACGAACCAGGTGCTTACCCTGTAACCCTCGGGGCACAAGTATCGCCACCCTCAATGAGCTTGCATGTGTGTGCAGAGTTACAAGCTTCCTGTCTTGCCATCCATGCACACACACACACACACACACACACACAGTCCCCATCAGATGTCAACACACGGCATGGTTGGCGATTGAACTAACGGGGTTGCTGTGTGACCTATTTCTGGATGACAATCTGATGGTGGCTGCCTCAAAGTGGCCACGTCAGGACCTTCTCTGTCTGACCCAGCCCGCTCTTTCTGCTTGCAGTGTGGCTCCATGCATTTGTCTGGATCTCTAACATGTGCATAGTAATACGCGTTAATAACAGACCTCTAACATCATGTTGTGTTTGTGTGACTGAGTGTGTTTGTCATTTTTACATGCGTGTCCAGAATACACACTTTTTTTGGCTGCCTTTTGCCACACTATGGCTTCTTTCTCCTCTCTCTCTACCTCTCTCTCTCTCTACCTCTCTACCTCTCTCTCCCTCTACCACTCTCTCTCTCTACCGCGCTCTCTCTTTCTCTCCCTTCAGGTCCTGACTGCACAGAGCACATGCACTGTGCCACTCACAGCACTAATCATGACTTAACCTTCTCTCCCCCGACTGAGCTGCCTGCCTGCCTACCAGCCAGGAATGGCTTCTTTGTCTGCACTAACAACAATGGCCTGTTTGTTTGTTTGTTTTTGTGAATGCAGCCTTCTTTTTCTCCTTCTCTCTGCCCTCATCACAGATGATGCTCCATGTCCACACTGGTTCTGTGCACGAGTTCCTTCTCTGTGTTTTCATGTTTGTTTGTTTATTTGTGTCTGTTTTGTCACAGCCCTGAAGCATTCTGTCACACAGACAGATTTTCACAGGAAATGTATAAGCTCTCCTTTAAACTGAACTTTGCACTCAACTTCTTTTCTTTTAAGATGCACGTCACCGGAGCTCAATTTTGTCTGAAAGAGCAGGATCAGTCTTTTCTCTGTTAATATATTTCGGGTTTCAGGCAGACTCGACTGTTACTCAAACATTTGTTATGATGCTACTACCAACCCAACCTGCCCCACTGGCCCCCACACCCCAGCAGAGAAGAGACGCTCATTAAAGCCCCACACACATACCCCCCAACCCCTCGCCGTCCTCTAAAGACTTCCCACTAATTACCCAGAGACCCGTAACGACACGCCATGGCTCTTCAGGGAGACGCGCCTGAAGGTTGTTGCCCCCCCCCCCCCCGCTCCTTGTAAGAGACACGCACGTCTCAAACAGATGCTGGCTCTTACATGTCACCAGCTGACTTAAAGCACAGTCACGTTTCTCTATTTTTTTTGTTCTGGTCAGTGCCCCCAAACTCCTTTCATCTAAAAGGAGGAATTCATTTTGAATTGAACTTTTTTTTTTTTCTCATTCTTGTATTGTAACAGAAGTTACAATGGTAGTAATGGGGAATTACGGATGCTTTTTTTGACACTCCAAGGGCTCTTTGTCAGTACTTTAAATAGTAACTAATGAGTTTAAGTGCTTTCTCGTGACGATTTAATATGAACATTTAATATAGGTAATTAAGTGTTAACAAGTGACTGTTGCTAATGCTGTTTATCGCAAACTGTAACATTATGTTTACAACATGTTTTGTTTTTTCTGTGAATGTGTAATAGTTCAGTTGAACTGATGTGGAAAGCAAAGAGCTCTTGGTTGGCTGTCACTCTCACCTTTCTGCTGCTGTACCATGTTATTAATCCCATGCAGTCAAATACCTCAATCCTTAACCATGTAAGCACTGATGAAGTGTTATTCTATATGAAAGTTTATTTTCACCAATCAGTGCTTACAGTGGCAGAGGAGAGGGTGGGCACTTATTATATAGAGCCTGAACCCACCTCCACCATCCACCCTCCCCTCCCCCCAACCACAGTGCACTTACCCCTCCCTGGTTGTATGTCATTAATGCCCCCGACATCCATCCCAACCTTGACCCTTACATCAGCTTTAACCTCAGCCTCAGCAGTAAATACCTCCACCCTGATGGCTCATGTTGATTCTTCTGTTTTCTTCTCTGGTGTTTAAAAGTCACATGGTTTGCTTTTCCTCCCTCACCCCCTCCCACACCACACCCTGGCTTAATTTTGTGTTTTTTTTTTCCTCCAACCCTCTTGTCTCTATCTATCTTTCCTCCGCCCTTTTTTTCTTTCTTTGTTGTATTTTTTTATGGGCTCTGCGTTGCTCGGCGCATGCATCGTATAGCCCGCCGTGGCCTGACCAGCCCTGTGGACAGTGCTGTCCTCAGCCGCCTGCTCACCCCCACCCAGGCCTCACTCGCTAGGAGCAAGAGCGCTGGCACCCTCTCCGCCGACGGATCAGAAATCCCAGGTAACCCCGGAGAGCACCACAGACAGGCAGACAGGTAGACTTAAAAAAAAAAAAAAAAGGAGAGGGAGAAAGGGAGAGACGGAAAGAGATGAGATGAAAAGCCACCTTTACCTAGCCTTACACCTTGGCTGGGTTTCAGATCGACCCCCCCCATCTCTGGTGCTAGTATGGGGGGGAACTGTAGGTTGTGGTGGTGGTGTGCGGGGCTCTATCCTAGTGCTTTTTGCGTGTTTCCTTTCAGTATGACAAGCCTACTAGAGAAATGCACATAGCTGCTGCAGCTCATTAGGTTTAATGCACTCTCCCTTCACCAACACATGCACACACACACATACAGATCTTCACTAAGCTGATCTTATTAGCCGTGCACCACTGTGCGTGTAAGGGAGAACAGCAGGTTGTGAGAGACTGCTAACGAGACTGAGGTGTTCCGTGCCTGGGACCTGAAGCAATCCCCCCACCTGATCCACTTTTCTTAACCCTGGACATGGGAGGACAGCAGGGATGGCTTCCGTTTGCCACCCACCACCACCTCCTCCTCGTCCTTCGTGCACACCTCAGCGCTCTGCTTGATGCCCCCCACTCCCACCTGTGAAGGGACTTAACAGAGGATTGCACTCAGGTTGCTAAATTAGGAGCGGCAGATTGGCAGAAGCATACTGTGAGGGCTACAGCAGGAAAAAAATAAGATGTACAGCGTTCTTGTGATTTAACGTGTTGTCAGTATTTCTGTAAATCTCCTTCACTTAGACAAATTACCAGCGACTTTCTTTAACAATATTTACACATTTTGTAGGATGTTTAAGAGAAAGACCTTGTTTATCCTCCTCCTCCATCAGCTGTGATGGGCTGTATGTACCCCCTAATGTATCTTCTAAAGAGCAGTGATGGCCAACCTGGATTCAGAATCTACAACCTAGTACCATATATTCCATATCACCTGGTTCTACCTGTGCACTTAATAGAGGTGTTTTCAATAACCAGCTCCCTACCTGGCTTAAAGAATTGTGCTAATTAGAATTAGCGGAGTTAATGGCTGGCTAAAACAAATACATGGCACTGGACTGTAGCTTCTAAAGCCAGGTTGTCCATCACTGCTGAAAAAGCTCTGGTTTCTCCCCGCGTCTCTATTTGAGGCTCACAGGAAATGACTGGCTGAAATCCTACCAAACGTTGGCCGAAACAGATTGAAACTTCAGTACAGTGAACAGAATGTCCTTACAACACCCATCTCATGTGTGCAGACACACCCACTCATTCATAGATAGAGTAACTTGCTTGTGTCACTAGATATAATCCTTTATAAGATGCACACAATCTGACTAGCGTAATAGTGTACGAGTGTGTAATGCGTCACTATTAATCACATGCGTTACACGTGAAAGCCTCATCATCTTAGTGTCCCTGATTCACCTCCTCAAACCTCTCGCTCCCACATGGTGCACATGTCTGTGCTTTGTTGTGTCATGCCTCAGGCTGGTGTGAAGCAGCCCTGCTAGTATAGGCCCACATGCCCTGGCCCTGACTCGGGCTCTTCAGTGCTGCCCTCCTGGTGACTTGTCAGCGTGTTTCTTCGTGTGTGTTCAAACCAGAGTGTACAATGTATGACTCCAGGAGTGCCTACAGCCTATACTTAAAAGCACAACCACACCTCCCAACCCCTCAAAATCGCCAGGTTTTCCCTCATTTGGAAACAATCCCAAAGCAGAAATGGTAGCGGTAAACTAAGCAGTTCCTGTCATGTAAGTGTCTAAGGGCTGTGTGTACTGTTGTTGACTTGTGTTCGTTCAGTGTATGTGTGTGTGTGTGTGTTTGTGTGATGGTGTGCCGTGCCAGTGCTGATTTGGGCTTGCCTGTTGCTATGGTGTTTGTGTTTGCGGTGTGGTGTTTGTGTTTGTTTTGGGAGGTGGTGGGGATGTGGGTGTTTAATTAAAATGGTAATGATAATGTGCCCTGATGTCAGAATGCCCCCATGTTTCCCAAGCTGTGTTTGCACCTCCCTCCTACAGCTCCCCAATCCTGCCCACCTACCTACCGCCTGCTTACAGGCTAGGCAGAAGACTACCTGTAGCCATCCCACGTCGCTAACACGCAGCAATCTCTTTTTTTTTGTGCTCTTGTCGTTCCCATTCTGGTCTCTTTCTTTTCTGTCTTTGTCTTGTCTCTGTGTCTGTCTCTGTCTGTCTCTGTCTGTCTGTCTGTCTCTGTCTCTCCTTCTCTCTCCCCCTTCTCTCTCCCTCTCCTCCCCTTCCTTGCTTTGCTCACCTTTGCGGGGGCTGCATGTGTCCTGTCCCTCCCGCCCGCTGTCCCACACCTGTCCTCCCCGGCGCCTTGTCGTCCTCCTCCTCTGCTGCGTGTCCTCTGACCCAGAGTCTTACGTGCTGTGTCCTCGCTCAGCCTCCACCACGCCCCCCGTGGGCCGCAGCCAGCCCGTCCGCAGCCGCAGCAGCGACCGCCGCAACGGCATGCCCACCTCTGCCTCCGCCCACGCCGCACTGGACAGTGGCGCCACGGTAAGGAAACGCACACAATTGGTATACCATACATGCAAACATTTACCATACCTGCACATGTATATCGACAAACATTTACATTCGGTGGAGATCCCGACTTCAGAATGTAAAAAGATCCTGTCACATATTTGATTCAACCATTATATTATATATTATAAAATATATGCAATACTTGCACATGTGCATTCACATAGACATGCATAGTCATCTGTGCACCTCAGTAGAAGTCCATAAGTGGCAACACTGCTTTGACTCTCGCATTGGGGGCATTTACACATACACGGACAGAAGAATGCATGTAAGGAAATCATAACATTGTGCATAGAATCTGTTATCCTGTTGATTTTCTTCATTTTTTAATGACTTGTGGGCTTTTGGGAGTAAAACATTATTGATGTTATCTGTTGGAGGAAAGGATGACTGTGCAAAGCTTGTTGGTATATTTATAGACTTGATTGGTGGGTGTGGGTGTGTCTTAGTGGCAATAGAGTCACGCTCGACTGTCAGTACTTTGCATGCACTTCATCAGCTCTGCTTTGCCTATCAAAGCAGCCCAGCCCTGTATCACTGATGTCCATCACTGAGCTGCCCTTTTACTATATGGGATGCCACCACTACCCACTGCCCATAGCAGCCATGGTAGGAGGTGGTGGAGGAATTAGGCCCTTTTAGGTGTTGGGCCTTTGTGAATATATAAAATATTGTTTAAACAACACAACTTTGGTATATAATTGGCTGTGTAATGTAATTTGTTCAGTGGTTGAAGGTTGAAATACAGGAAAAGCTGGCTTCCAACAGTTGAACTCTGTCCAGGCTACTGTGCCTGGTTCCCTTGTTATTTGTTTGTCCATCCTTTGTTTAACAAAGCGTGATCGAGTGTGCCTTTGTGGTGCAGCATAATCAGCTCTGTTAGATCAGCAAACAGCAGTGCTGGGCACAGCTTACGGAGCTCAGCAGAGGGGCAGCACAGGTGAAATGGGACAGGCATGAAAATGTGATGCATTTTAAAATGCGCCATTTGTATGGATGAGGGAGGGGAGGGAGAAAGCTTTGAAGAGGATACAAAGCACAGCAAGAGTGCCGCACCACTCAGCTTCCCTGCCTACGCTGTAGCACAGAGCCAATGAGGCAGTGGCACGCACAGCTAGTGCTCAGCAGGGGACAAGATAGACCTGGGTGCAGCCTGTGTGTGATGTGGTGAACCCACAAGCCGATAAGGGAGAGATGAGTGCGTTAATCACAGCTTTAGTTCTGGTGTTGTAGATGGGTAGGAGAAGTGACACCAGTCTCAGGAAATCAGGAGTTCCCAGGATGATGTGTGACTCAGACAACACCAGTGCTCTAGTAGCTACTCACGAAACAGGAATAAGACCACTTTAAAGTTTGTCTGAGATTCTCCACTTGACACAGTCATTAAACGCCTGAATTCACTTTCTATGTCTTCCAGCAAAATGTCTGAAGCAAGAGAAACCTAGTTGTTGTACTGATGAGGAAAAGCTCAGTGTACATTCTATAGCAGGACCATCAGCAGCTAGTGGGAATAAGAGCACCTAACTGTAACATAAGCTGGATATGGGCTTGTTTAGTACCGACTGAAAAAACATTGCTGTATACTTAAAGCTCTTGTGACATGACTCAAATCCAGTAACTTTAAAATTGAACATAACTCCTGATCTTTTGGTCTTTTATGAACATATACCGTGTAAGTGCAGGTCAACTGCTGAACTGTGACTTCAGAATTGATGCAGTGGTATAATAGTGATTTCTGTCCTCTCCCTCCTCATGTGTTCTCATGTTTCACCCCTGTCTCACGGAGCAGCAGAAAGCTGAGAAGCGCTTCACGTCTCCCGGAGGGCCCCGCCCAGCCTCTCCCTCTGCCCTCAGCAGTCGCCATCGCTCCCCGTCCCCTGCCCCCCTCAACAGCAGCACCAACAAGAGAGCCCCGTCTCCAGTCACAACCAAGTAAGACACACACACACTTAAACCACATCACCTCACCACACACACGCACAAGCCCACACCCCTGGACCCTCAACAGCAGCACAACAAGAGAGCCCCATTTCCAGTCACAACACAGCTCACCACACATGCATACATACACACAAACATACACACACAACTCAATACACACACCTCACCACACAGCACAAAAAACCTAATACTTTTTCAACCTAAAAACAAAACAAAGCCATATATGTAATGATGTATATTTCCCAGTCCTGTGTGTGCACAAGTGATGTAGTAGCGATGTGTGTTTGCTTTGTATGTTTCCTAAACAAACAAACTAGCAAACCAACATGGCACAAGTGAAACCCTCTGCTGATGTCAAATAAGGCCGTCTTCTAACTGCCAAAATTGACTGTAGTATTTATCTATACGCTCCCTGTCCACACACTAACACCATTAAATTTGCCTTATTCTTGCGTGACAAATGCTCGATCTCCTCATTACAACTAGTTGATGCTTCCTCCTCATCACCACATCATGTTCAATTGGGACATCCATATTGAAAAAAAAAATAGTAGTCAAACTGACTTTTGACTTTAATGCTCACTCGCTTTGTTTTGCAGTTAGGACATGTTTTAAGGCAGAAATCCAAAGAAACATGTCGTAATTTGTAACATAAAGCATGAGTTCATTGTCTTTTGTTACTGACAGATGAGCAAGGGTAGTGTGTGCATGATACACGTGTGAATCTGAAACATTGCATAAGTTCCCCATGTGAGGTAGAATTCAAGGCCAGTCATCACATGTGGCAGTCTTGTGGATGACACTCAGGGCAGACTCTCACGAGCGTGTGTTCTCTGTGTGACGTGTCCTTATGTAAGGCCAACTGTTTTGTAAAGCCAAGACATGGCAGCGTATCACATTCCAGTACCTCCTGACGCACTGGGGAGGCAGGGTTTCAACATCCTCCTTCGGTGATCTCACCTGTGTGTGTGACAGATTGAGTGACCCTGTGAGGGTGTGTTGTGATTTTTGACTGGTTTCTGATTCTCCCATCTCCTGTTTCCACACAGGCAGAGTCCACGTAACCGTCCCCCGTCCCCCTCAGGGCTGAAGCAGCGCCCGCCCTCCCCCCAGCCCCAGGCTGCCTCCAAGCCCCCGCCCATCCAGAAGCCGGCTCTCACTCCCACGGGCCCGCCCATACTCCGCAAGAGGGACTCCAAGCCCAAGGACATGTCCCCCATGCAGCCGCTCATGCCCATGTCCCCAGACCCCTCCAGTGCCCAGGCCAGCTCGGCTGCTGCCTCCACCACCAGCAAGTCCAAAGAAGGTAAGCTAAGCAGGACACCACTTGGTCATCTTCCTCACCTGCCCTACGCAAGAACCCCCTAACCCCAACCACACCCTAGCTCATCTCAGCTCAGCCCAGCACCTTCACAGATTACTGCTCATAAAGCAGGCCCATGCTGTTGACTAAACACAGGGATTAGCTGTTTACAACGGTCCTCCTGGAATATACAAGACACGTCAAACCTGTAGTGTTTTTTTTTTTTTTTTTAAGTAAAGTAGATACAAGGTAGTAGATACAAAGGTGCTTTTTACATATTCTTGTACAATATAGGTAATTGGGTCTTTAAATGAAGGCAAATTTCGTGCCTAAAGTGCACTGTTTCTAAGGCCCTTTGTGTTACAGTGCTGGAGAAATGAAACGGAAGCATAGCCTACGCCGTCACTGTTGCTGTGTTCTAGAATACAGATCCTTCTGCCGTAAGGTCTGGCATGAGGGGAGCAGACTAACTGCTGTCTCAGGCCGTTTGGAGAGCCATAGGTAAGAGAATCGTCCTGTGGGACAGATTATTGACAGAAACTCGGCACCATTGTGCCGCAAAGCATCTGAGCAGGCCTCAAGGTCGTTACACACACTCACCCTTACAGGCACTAAACACTCATTTGCAGTGAGCTGCTTTGCCTGCACTTAAAGGTTGGCCCCAATGGCTAAAATAACCAGGTTGCAGGACTGGCACACCTTGTAATCTATTAGTAATGAGTAAAGTGACCGAGGAGGCTCTGTCCCTGTAGCTCACTGGTGGACATGTTGAGTGTTAATGTGACTCTGCTGCGCCCCCTGCTGGATTCAGGAAGGCTAAGCACTCAAGCGTGGATGCTGCAATTTGGGATTTAGCCACAAGTGAAGCTCATCTGATTGGAGGTCTTGTAGCACATTTTGGGAGATGGGCTTTGGGAGGTAGATGTGCAGTAGCATGTCCTCCTGGGTGAAACTTGATAGCCGTGAGAGAAACCTGTCCATTGACGCCCTCTTTGTTGTGGGAGTGTAAAACATAGCAAGAATGAACAGGTCTTGGAGGGAGGGCTTACAGTACATTCATTCTGCTATGGTGTTCTCACTGACACCTTTTTGGGGGATCACATCAATCTAAATGGTAATAATTATTAAAGCTATCAAATGTTTGGCTCACAAGGAAAACAATGGTCAATTTAGTCAGCTTGTAAGTCTTTGAAGCAGCAGGCACTTACCACTATGCCACTATTGCCACATCTGGCTGCCACATTTTCTAACTAAATTACAGTTGTATGCAGCCATGCAAAACGCCACCAGGAAAAGCTTCCAAAAGGGAAGAAGAGGTAGAAGTGTTTGTAGGAATTGTATGTTTTGTACCCTCTGACAGAGAGCCAAAAAGGCAGTATGCAGTTGATTTTGTAGAAAGTCATTGAGATCAACTCTAGATGAATTGTGATAGTAAAAGGCCATGTGGAGGAT
Organism: Setipinna tenuifilis; assembly: GCA_030347295.1. NCBI lineage: Eukaryota > Metazoa > Chordata > Actinopteri > Clupeiformes > Engraulidae > Setipinna > Setipinna tenuifilis. Next base: position 20,943,362 of record CM059288.1, on the reverse strand, counting down.
GGATAAACATGTCTCTTGTTCTGACTAGCTGTCTAAGCAATGCACCATGCTGGTGAGCATACCTGGAAATATTGCAACATTGCTAATCACCAAGAGAGACAAATTAGTACTGTAGTAGGCTTTATGAGTGTCATCTGTGCTGTGCTGTTGGTGTTTATTGGGGGGTTTTCATGCTTTTCCCAGTAGTTAAGTTGTTAATTTTTTGCCCCATACTCTTTACTGCTGCTTAAACAACATTTTTCTCCCTTTGTCCCTCTCATCTACCCCAGACGCCAGCTCCAAAGCCGCGGCTGGAACCACGTCTGCTGCCGAGGCCGCCAAGATCCTGGCCGAGAACCGGAGACTGGCCCGCGAGCAGAAGGAGCGTGAGGAGCAGCTGCGTGTGCAGAGAGAGGAGGAGGAGAGGTGAGGAGAACGACAAAGGGGGGAGGAGAGTAGAGGAGGAAGAGAAGTGAGTAAAGGGAAAGAGGAGAGGAGATGGTGAGGAGAGGAGGAAGAGAGTGAGGGAAGAAGACAGGAGGAAGAACGTGTTTGGTGAGGTAAAGAGGCAAGGGGAGGGGGAAAGAGGAGAGACAGAGGAAGTGATGATGGAAGAATCCCCAGATGGGTTTTCTTAAGCCTGTCTGGCAGGCCTGTGCACTGCAGCGGAATGAAGGTCCTTAGCCAAGGGTGTGTGTGTGTGTGTGTGTGTGTGTGTGTGTGTGTGTGTGTGTGTGTGTGTGTGTGTGTGTGTGTGTGTGTGTGTGTGTGTGTGTGTGTGTGTGTGTGTGTGTGTGTGTGTGTGTGCCAAAGCACTGAATGCCTCCGTCCCCTCTGGTGTGCACTCAGCAGCCTGTATTGAGGGCCACAGAGCTGCAGCTGGTAATGGGCTGCTGATTACAGCAGTTTACAAGTTGCTCTGCTGAACTCAAGCAGCCTGTCTGATCATGGATGCCGTAAATACATGACAAGGGTCCTATTAGCACAATAGAGTTGCCTATTTGGTCAGTCTGCTTGGTCAGTGCAGACTTTGTAGACAAGGCACATTAATCTACATAGTATAGCAATGGAATAAATGTTGGTAGAAATGTCAATCTCTCTCTTTGGAATTCTCAAATTCACATTCGACTTGCTCTTCTAATAAATGTTAGTAGAAATCATGATCTCTGTAGAATTCTGTTTTGCATCCGTGTCACTGCAAGGATTGTAGAGAACACATAGAGAGGCTGAATGATTTCAAAAACTGTACTAGATGAATAAGCCAAAAACAATACAGGCTGTGCAGAAAATTCGGAAAACAAACAGTTGTCCACTTCCCTTGCGTCCGTGCGAGTCGTGTACTTTTTTTGTGGTGCAGGCTGAGGAAGGAGGAGGAGAAGCGCTTGGCCGAGGAGGCGAGACTGAGGCGCATAGAGGAGGAGAAGCAGCTGGCGGCGGAGAGGAAGATCCGGGAGGAGGAGGAGGCGCAGAGGGCCGAGGAGGAGCGCGAGCGCCTGAGGCAGGAAGAGGAGCTGAGGCAGGCGGAGCAACAGAGAGAGGTGAGACCAGGGGGGTCAGGGTTTGGCTGGGTAGCTTTAGCCAATAAGCAAGCCCCTTATTGTCGCCATTTTCTAGAAATTGCATCATATCTGCCTCTGTTTCTAACATGCTGTTTGGTGGGTGCTCTACTCTCAACTAATGCACGAATGAGGCTGTCCTGGAACTACATCACCCTCCAGTTTTAAACATCCAATGCTCTTCCTCGATATAGCTTTCTGCTCTGCCTCATGTCAATCATAACGTGGCACTCACTTGGCTAAGTACAACGGAGGTGAGAATAAGCCCCATGAAACTCTATTTTAAAACTTGAATTTGTTCAATTTTGGCTAAATTTACAAGCCTAGCCTTTCCTACTGAAATAAGTGGGGGTGGGACTTCCTACATTTCTCCAGTTATTATAATACCTCCATGGGTGAGACACCCGCACAAGCCTCCGCTTAATAGATAAACTAATAACAGATTAATACAGTAACTGATTTTACTTTTGAAACATCAAAGCGGATATTTCCATATCCTATTTGCCCACTACTTATGTCTAGCTTGGTGACTGTCAGGCAGTGGTTATCAAGGTTCACTGCTTGTTTATTTCCATTTTACTATCTGTTCCCTGATGACATCAACTGCTGGTCAACACTATCCTTCATTTTTATTGGCAATCGCCTCGTTCGCATTGCTCAAAGTTAAAATAAATGTATCGCTAGTTGTCACTTTGGTTGTTGCAGTCACACTGCTCAAACACATTCCCCTGTAGTTATGGCTTAGCCATGGGCAAGTAGCTGGATATCTGAATTGGGGACTCTAGTCAGTGTCTCTGACTCCTCATCCCTTACTATGAAGATACTGGCGCCCGGCTTGTGGATGCATCAGAACATTTCTCCAACCCTGACAAGGGTAGATGTTCATGAGGTGTTCATCTTCTTGACTTCCTGTCCCATCGGTTGCAGCGCGAGGAGGCTGAGGCACGAGCCCAGGAGGAAGCGGAGAAACTACGCCTGGAACGAGAACGCATCCTGCAGCAGAACCAGCAGGAGCGCATGGAGAGGAAGAAGGTCCGAATACACACACACACACACACACACACACACACACACACAAACACATGCACACACACAAACAATAACAGGAGTCATAATAATAGTGCAGGAACACATCTATTACACATCCGTCAACTGTACATAAATAGAAGTGTGTTGGTACAATACCAATTCAGTAATTGGGCATCCTGTCTTATACTTTTAGTCTAAAGGCAGTCCTGGGTTAATCCAGTGCATACACTTCTTGGGATTCATTTGGGTAACATTGATGTCAATGAAAGCGATGTGGGTAAACATGATCACTGTGGATTTCTGTTTGCAGAGAATTGAGGAGATTATGAAGAGAACGAGAAAAACAGACCAAAATGATTTTAGGGTGAGTTGAACTCAACATTCTTAGCAGAGTGTTTTGTCAATACATTCCACCAATGCCTTACCTGACAGTATTTATTTGTTCAACATTAGTGAAGGACAGTAATTCAGGAGTTCAACTAGTTGTCCTATATTTAGATGGCTCTGTGTTTGGATTCAGGTCTTCATCCACATAGATTTCAACATCTTAGATTTTTAAGATTTTTGGGCAGAACGGTAAATTATCATTGGTTTGTCAGTTAACAACCTTTTGTTTATAAAAAGTATAGAGTAACATGAAACAAATTTGTGATGACATGCAGACTCCAGTATCACAAAGGCACTTACACCTAATTCTCCAAAACAAATGTTTGCATTTTTAGGATACTTTATTTATTAGACCAGTACAGATACTACATTGTTTCTGTGCTGTATTAGAAGATGTCATGCTTGTTCTTTTTGTATACAATTTTAAATGATGATTTTTAAATTAACAGAAGCCTGCAATTAAGTACCACATGCAAACTATGTGTTTTTTAACTAGCAGGATCGTGTGAACCTCTTTACTACAGTCTTGCTTGATATCACTGATATTAATTTGTGTTGTTGACCAGGAGCAGAGAGAAGATGAGAAAGGTGCTCAGGAGATGAACGGAGATGACGAAGCTGACTGTGAAACCAGGGGTTAGTCACTTCCTTTATTGCAACTTCCTGTTTGCTATTATAGCCAGCACTTTTCCCTTTCATTTTTGAAGGATGTGGTTTTCACTGTTACTGCCTGCCGTTTTCAGAGGAAAGTCCTAACCAACCAGAAGACATGGGAGACGAGTCCAGCCAATCAGAAACAAAGGAGGAGGAAAAAGAGGAGGTGCTTCCTCAATCAGAGCCAGTAGCAGAGAGGGAGGAGCCTCTGGGCTGCGTGAATGGGCAGCTGGAGGTCGACAACAAAGAGAACAGCAACGGTTCCTGCACAGAGGAGACCCCTGCTGACAGGTCGGTTAACAGGCACTCTGCTCGCCAGTACTGACTAACTGCTCCGGGGACCTAGGGGCAGTCTCAGGCCAAATATTCCTGATGGCTGTCTGTAATTTGTCTTCCACTCCCCTTAATTCTCCAATAAGCATTGGGAGACCTAATCTTGTATATCTGTAATAACCAATTAAAACACTGACAGAGAAACAATCAGTCCTTTTAGGGTCGGATCTGGGGTTAGGGTTGCATTGAATGGCTGATATATTCGTTGGCTTCTATTAAGTAAGTGCAAACTGCTGATGTCACTCAGGAGCCTGAAGGGAAGGAGTAGTATATTATCCCAATTGGTGGGGCTGGTGATTACATGTCCCATGGCAAATGTAGGTTAGCGGGGCGAATTGCTGCTCCAGAAAGCAGGTATTTCCTGTCATCCCCCTGCGGAGCTCAGGATGGTCAGGGCTCTCGGGGCCCTAAGCCTGCTCAGCAGGATTAGCTCTGTGCAGTTGGTCTGAGCTCCCCCAGGCCCATTAGCGGAAGATTAGCCAGGGCTATCTGCAGCCCGAGAGGGCAAACATCTCTCACGCCTCCCACTGTCCTCCTCACCTGTCCTTCCTCCATCCAACAGCCGGCTGGTGGAGGGCTCTGAGTTTGTGAACGAGGACGCCAAGATGGGCCTGGCGCCAGGGGTCAATGGAAAGACAGGGCCCTGGAGCTTCGAGGAGCTCATTGACCTCAACGTCCACGGCAAGGGCCGGCCGCCGCTGCTGGAGGCGGGGGACCGCGAGCAGGGCCTGATCGAGCGCGAGGCAGGGGTCCCCGAGGGCCCACGTGTGGCCTTCGAGGAGAAGACGCCCGTTAGCACCCTCCACCCTATAGAGGCCCTTTCAGGTAAGGGCTCGCAAGCACAGCTTTAGTTGCAGCTCGCTCAGTGCATAACAAAGACCATGGTCACTTGACGGGGATAATAAGTATTCGCCGATAAGGATTCAGTATGGTCTCAGGGCATGAAACCATGGAGCTGTATACTGTTGAGAGAACAAACCATCTGCCCATCAGATAGTCTTCTGTTATACCACTTCCTGACAGCGAATCTGAGTTGTTCTTGGATGAAGCATGCATTGATAATTCCAGTAATCAGTCCTATGCTGCTTGCAATTACTGACTGTTTCCACCCCCACCCCACCCCCCTTCTTTTTCTCTTTCTGTCTTGTCTCCTGTCCACTCTCAGAGATTTGAAGAATGGACCTGGAATTGTGATATATACAAACATATTTGTTTAATTTTTTTGCACTCTGTGAGTTGTTGTCCAGTTCAGCTTGAGAGCAGAGGACCCACCACAACCCCCAACCCCACCCCACCCGCTTGCCTCCGACTAATGGAAGCAGCGCTACGAAGCCCTCAACTCCTCACCTCAGTGGCATGACCGATGGCACAAAAAAGAAAAGTAAAGCTTCAGGGAATATCTAAATATTCTTCAGTGTGTGTGTCTGCTCGAGCTCTCGGCCTCCTTCCTACACATAGATTTTAGTCCTGTGAGATTTTGTTGTTTTTATATTGTTGTTGTTCCTATCATTAATTAATTGATATTGTGGTCTTGTTATTATTTGGTTTTTTTTTGTAATTGAGGGGGCTGCGATGCAATGTCATAATTTATTCCTCTTTTTGTCCTTTTTTTGACCACCACTTTGGTGTTTGTTTGTTTTTTCTATTACTGTTGTTTTGTTTTTCTTTTCTCCCAAGAATATTCCAGATACACACATCGATGTATATGTGTGTTAGTATGGCCGTGATGAGGGTAGACACTGCTGTGAAATCTCTATGGTGACCAAAGAGAGGCATCCCCTTGGCATTCCATAATGGTTAAATGCTTCCTGTGGTGAGGTGTGGTGGTCAGAATAGGCCTCTTGGCTCAGAGCTTTACCTGTACTTCTGCTGCTTCTCCTGTACTTTCCTGTACACCTAAACACACACATTACACTTCTATCTTAAACCACAAGCCCATGTCAGGAGCTGATGGGTGCATATTAAACCCATCCTGGAAATCTGAAAAACCCTAGCAGTTGCTGCTACCAGTGCAAGCCTGGTGCTGTAAAATGACAAGAACATCACTCTGTTTCCCAACTCCGCCTCCCCCCGCCTTCCTCATCTGTCCCGCTCAGGTTTTGACCACCGCTGCACGGCAGCTCGCAGCACCACCCACCCACTGCCTTTCCCCCTGGACGCCCCGCACCGTCGGCCCTCAGCTGCCGCGTGTTTTTCCAGTAATCATTAGACGCGCTGCTACACCATTGCTGCGCCTGCCGTCAAACTTCTGTTTTGATTTTTAAGGAGGGTGGGGCGTTTACGCACAGATCAGCACATTTCTTCTGAAGGCGCGTTTCCAACAGAGCAGACTTTCTGGGGTTCAGCTTAGACCTACATCAATCTTGATTGACATGTTGTTGCCCTCTTCTTCCACTTTCTTTGCCTTCGTTCCTGAGGGGAACTGAAGTTTAAAGGAGTTGATGACAAACCCAATGATTTTTTAACTTGATGTTCATGCGTTCTGCCCTCTCTCTAGAGGGTGAATGCTATTTAGCTCGGTTCTTCATATTTTGAGCAGGTTGTTTACTTATACATACATTTTGATGGATAGATACTTATATTATTTGTTTTACAGTAACTTAACATCACCCTAAAACTGAGGCTGGTGGCTGTATGAATCCATAATCTGTTTAGAAATGCATAGTTTCAAATAATAGTCATGTTACATCTGTGCTTTTTACAGGACTCACTGTAGGCCTGTATCTTGCACATTCAGACAAAACCTCTGTGTGTGTTTCTGTGTGTCTTCGGTTCCCCCTTCGGGTTTGCCATCAGGAGGAATGCACCCAGCCCTTATAACTGGACTTGCTTGTTTTTTCCCTACATGAAGTTTTGATTTACTAGAAGTTTCCTGGTCCAGAGTTTCTCCTGTTACTACTCTCGTTCTGTTAGGTGTTCCAGGACACTCTACTCTCACACTCTACTCAACAGTTCCTGCATTCTTTTTTTCCTCTCTCCCCCTCCTCTCTCCATTCATGCTTCCACATGTGCTTCTTTATCTGCGACTGAACTGTCTGCAGTTCTTAAAATGTCAAAATTTGGGTTGTTTATAAATATATAAAAATATATATATTTAAATATATATTTCTACATATTTAAGTGTTATGTATTTAATCAGTATTAGGCCGGTAAGCCATGTCTCAGTGACAGTGGGAAGGAGACTTCAGGGTAATGGTAGCTTGGAGAAGGTGGTTAAGTCTGTTACTGTATACACACGTTGGTGAGGACCACAGCACACGCCAGCCCTGTGCCCAGGGACGCAAGCGCTGTTGCAACACTCTAAAGCTTTACACACAAGTCTCCTGATTTCACTACGGTGACCAGGAGGAATCCTGCTACTGTTTGATTTGGAATTGTCTGTGTGTGTGTGTGTGTGTGTGTGTGTGTGTGTGTGTGTGTGTGTGTGTGTGTGTGTGTGTGTGTGTGTGTGTGTGTGTGTGTGTGTGTGTGTGTGTGTGTGTGTGTGTGTGTGTGTGTGTGTGTGAGGTGAGTGATTTGGGATGGGCTCAGCCTGTCAGAGGGGAATATGGACGTTGACAGAAGGTGCGGTGAAGTGGTGCTTAAAGTGGTCCAGTTCAGGTGCTCAGCAAAACTGTTGCATATGCTCAGGAGTGGTCTAAAGGTTTTAGGAGTGGTCCAAACGTCCATTCAGAAACAGAATGTGAGAGTGGCGAAGTCTGGTTGAAGGCAGTTGCATAGTGTGCAGGTGTTGGTGGCTATGCTGGATTGAGTGTCACAGCTTTACAGTACATGGCTGTCAGTCAACCAGTAAGGACTAGAGGGCCAGAGTTTGGGGACCCTTGTTTGTTTGCATCTGTTACATTTTCAGACTCTCCCAGTCCCTAACTGTAAATACTAAAGGCTCAAAAGGTCAGCACATCAATGTCTAGGAGCTTCTATTGTGTGTTATTAATCAATACTAAGAATTCCAACTATTTAAAACAGGATGTGTCTGTGACCGCTGCTGGTTGTTATCACTTAACACTCTTATTGCGATATATGACCATATAAACTGCTGCAAATATCTGCTAGATTCCTTTTTGTGTGTGCATTTTTAATGAAATGAAACATTTGACGAGGCCTAGACATTTTTTCCACTGTGGGTCACTTTCTGGTTTACAGCGGCCCAAGGCTGTCGGTGTTGAGAACGATTTTCTGTACTTGAGGTGAGACTAGTGTGTTTGCCAGGGAGAAGGGGGTGATGATGTGTCTGCCGGTCGCTCCCACTCTCTCTTGGCCTTCGGACGGAGTCTCTCAGGAGTCCTAGAGAAGAGAACGAGTTGCCCACCCTAAGTGCCCCAAGTCATGCCTTGGGCTTCCTAGTCTGCCACTGTCTGTACATTGTGTTTGTGTGGGTGTATGTGCGTATCTGTGTGTGCGCGTAGGCATGCTTGAGCTTAACATGTGATCTGCGGTGTTGTCAGACTGTAATGGTGGCTGAAGATGACATTGTTGACGGAAAACTTGTGCTCCCTCTGTGCTATGAACTTGAATTTAAAGCTAACTGTTCTCCATCTCCCTAGTTGTTCCAGCGGTAGGGTAGAGCAGTGCCTTAGATGAAAAGAGTAGGACCGATTTTTATTTTCGTATAATTACTAAAGTAACAAATGACATGTGCTTAGCTCGGCCATGACAATCATTCTACCTGACTTGGGCCATGAGGAGGATACGCTTCTGAAGAGCTTATTCAGGTCTAAATACAGCCCGATCCATAAAGTTATATGTGTAAATATATCTAACGTGTACTGGATAAAACTGTTAAAATAAAGTTTTGCAAGATAAAGTGTTTGTGTTTATCATTTGTGCTTGTGCTGATGCTAACCTCAGCAAAATGTGGTTGAAAGAAATGAAAGATCAGAAATTCTTTATATAGATTTTAATGCTGGAAACATTTTTACCCCTTATTTTGGTGAATTAGCATTATTTCATTTAGGCCACACTCTAACATCAGTTAACATCCTCCCCAGGAAAGGCAAGTTCACTCCAAGAATACAATACAAGCAGAGCATACAGAAGCAGATACGGGTAGCACCTATTCTTTTACAATTACTCCATTCTTCCAGTAAAGCTCATTTCCCCAAATATGACAAAATGGTTAGTTTCATATCTTGAGCTAAGCCATCTAAAAGCACTGACTGACTGTTGAATACTGCAGGACTAAAAGCACACTGTTGCTGTCAAGAAGAAATATTATATCATTTTAATGGTTAAAGATTTTTCTGATGCTTGTTTCTAGTAAAAATGTTTAAACGCAGATGCACATTTATCACTGGGATGACACCCTAGTGTGTCTCCCATTTATATCAATCTTCATAGCACATCATCTTGCATGTTATGACATTTCCTTGTCCATTTGGCTTTGTACTGCAGTTAAAACATAAAGATGTGTTACATTACAAGGTTTAACTATCATGTTACTCTGGGAGTTCCCATGCAGCTGGATATCTTAACACTTGGCCACCGCTTCACAGCTTCTTGGCACAGTCGGGGCAGTAGATGTTCTCGGCGTGGAGCACGAAGCGCTTGTTGGCCAAGGACAGGGAGCACTTCTTGCAGTTGAAGCAGTACTCATGCCAGGAGTGGCCCTCGTAGTTCACCACATTGGTGCCCTTGCCAAACCCTAAGGGAGAGTGAGGAACCATCTCAGGAGGTCAGGATTTACCATAAAATGACACAACTGACAAGCAATGGTGCCAGTGCTTTAATGTTTTGGCCTTAAGCCTAGATAGACATCATTAGGCCACCAGTCTTTGGAGCAGGGATGGAAATTAACTTTTTTGTTCACCTGCCACTGTGGCAGGTAGATTCTAAAATCTACCAGCCACTCAACATTTTTACCGGCCACTTTATATATTCAACCCTTACGCACATTTTAATGCCAGTATAACACCCATGCCGGTTCTAGGCAGACATATATAAGGGGGCACTCATAAATGTGAAGGGGGCATCATGTATACATCATGCTCCAGCACTTTTTTTCTGTGCCGATAGTAACAGTGTTTTGGTGGGCAGTCAAAGTCTAAATTAAAGGTAATTTCCTGCATTCTGGTGCATTTTAACAGGTTGTTAGATAGCTTAATGTTATCTTTCTAAGTGAAAGGACAGCAGAAAGAAAATCCATGCTTTACATAGTTTATTTTTAAAATTGTTAACATATGTGTCTGTTATTTAGGATATCACTTAAAAATAATGCAATTATGTTGTATTTGATGTTTGTAGGCTAAGGTCTAATTAGGCGCCTGTCACTTTAAATTTCTCCTTAAAATCCTAACGTGAAAGAAAGTCATGTTCTAACTTCGTTTCTATGCAAGATGCTAGGAAATCAAAGGGCTAGTGCAGATGTGGATACATTTGATTATATTTTCTATGGAATTAATAAATATTCCAAAACAACTTGAGAAGACTCTTTATTAGACTATGCAAGAGATGTGTCTTGCAAGGTGCATTTTTTTGTTTGGGTTCAGTGACGTACGTAAGTTGTTTGCTTTGCTTTCGGAATGGACCCGTCCTCTTCTGAAATCGGTTTTGTTGGCGCTATTAATAGCTTACGTTAACATCACATGTTAGTTTTTGGAAAGAACTTGTGCGCCTATGGCGTCATTATCAACGTGAGAAGGCAATATACTGATGTATTCCTGTTTGGACAGTTAGGCTATAATCATCATGACTGAGCTTTCATTAGCCTACCTCAAAATGGTGAACAGAAAGTTGCCTAGATCATATTTGAAATAACCACGCGCGCCTGTGCTGGATGCCAAGAAACGCTCCGTGAGTCTTGCTTATCAATAAATAGTAAACTTATATGCACCTGCGCTATCTACTAACTGCTAACTACTAACAACATGCGTGAGGGAGTGCATTCATAGACTATATCGAACTTGGCTGAATGCATTTGCACACCCGCCACAGTGGCAGGTAAAATGGCAAAATTCACCCGCCAACACTCACATTTACCCGCATTTGGCGGGTGGCGGGTGGTTAATTTCCATCCCTGCTTTGGAGGCATTTCGAAAACCATACTATTGCATTCAAAATTACTCTAACTAAAGCAGAGCCATTATGAACACTGATGGGCAACCTGGCTTCAAAAGATACAGTCCAGCACAATATGATGCCTATCACCTAGCTCTACCTGTGCAGTTCTAGCAGGTAATGCCACTAATAAACTTTCATCAGGCTGAACAATTATGCTGGTAGAAATCAGCTGATCTAATGAGTAGGTGAACCAAATATGTAGGTACTGGATTATAGAATCTGAAGCCAGGTTGCTCCACACTGAAGAAAAGAGGGGACATATAGACATCATTTGGTTATCAGCAATCTTCAGAGGCATTTCAAGAACTCTACTGTTGTCCTCTGCCTAGGCAGGGCCATAATGAGGAACAAAGAAATTAGAGAGTGCGGGTACCTGTAATAGGATTCTGGCAGCCATTGCACTTCTTGGCCACAGAGGTCTTGTAGCAGTCCACACAGTAGACGCTGTCCTCATGTGAGGTGAAGGAGGCCCCTCCCAGGGCCTTCTTGCAGGTGCGGCACACGAAGCATTCAGAGTGCCAGGGCTGGTTCTGGTAGCTGATGCCACCAGAGGTGATAGCCTGGGAGGATCAAAGAAGAGGAGTTTAGTCCTCAATAGTGCACTGGTTATTGGACTGGTATTCATTTTTGTGTTGTAGGCTAACTAAAACTGATTACCATGCTAACTAAAAATGATTAATATGCCCAAACCCAAACACGCATAATAGTGATAATAAAAATGATGTTCTATGTGGAGGAACCTCAGTCCACTCTGTCCTGTCTAATAGTTTCCTCTGGCTCTGTGTATGCCTGCAGTGTCTTTGGCCCAAGACAAACCACTTAGGTCTGGTGATAATATTGATGCTGCTGCTAATGATGATCACAATGATGATTATAAACAAAAGAGAAAAGGAGGGAAACAAGAAGAAAGAGAAGAATAGTAAGAAGAAGAGGAAAATGAACTGGAGGAGGGAAAAGAGTGGAGGTTTATTGCGGTTACCTGCTTGCAGCCCACACAGTGCTTAGCAAACTTCTTCTCATGACACGGAGCACAATAGATGTCCTCCCCTTTGGTCAAAAAGCTTTGTGAGCCAATCGGATTCTTGCATTCGAAGCAGGTGAAGCATTCCTCGTGCCACACTTTGTTCTTGTACTCCACGTTCTTAGTACCTTAATGAAGACAACGCCAAGAGGCAGGTATATCAGTTAGACTGATTTTTTTTCTGAGTCTTCACAACAAGTCCTATGCTTTCATTGTGTATTGCTGTTGGTGGCTTAAGCATATATAGGGCAGTTTATGATAAAATATTAAAGTTTTTGTCAGTGATGATTGGCAACCTTCTTGGAAACTACAGTCCAGTGACATGTATTTGTTGCAGCCATTCACCAAACCAGCTTTAGCAAGGTAAATTAGTTAATTAGTCAAATCACTTGTATTAAGTGCACAGGTAGAACCAGGTGATTTGTGACATGTTGTACTAAAATGTAGCTTTTGAATCCAGGGTGCCCATCACTGGTTGGTGTAAAATACTGATAAGAGGTTACACTAGTTAGGCTATTGACCTGTTTATAACTAAATATTTACCGACCTGGCATAACAACCTTGTAGCAGGCTTGGCATCGGGCTCCCTCTTCACGGGAGTTGCACTTGCCACACATGATCTTGCCATCATCCCTGGCACAGAAGGGCTCATTAGCCAAAGGCTTGTAGCACTTGGCACAGCGGAAGCAGTCCTCATGCCAGTGGCGGTTCTTATGGTTCAGCTCCTAAGGGAAGAGAAGAGAACAACATTGAGGAATCCAAGCTACATGACTCATGCCTACATAGAGGATTGCAGGTCATGAGGTCACGTGAAATGCACTTGTATGTAACATATGGTGCTGGGTTGTAGCCTCTACTGTCTATGGTTGTAGCTTCTAAAGCCAAGCTGCCCATAACTGAATGACTTCCCACCTTAGCGTCTGCACCAATGGGGCGGCGGCACTCGGCGCAGGTGTTGGCACAGAGCTTCTCGAAGCAGCGCACGCAGACGTGCTTGCCATCCTTCTCCACATACTTCTTACCCTGCAGGTTGTCACGGCAGTAGAAGCAGTCAAAGCGATCAGTCATTGTGGAACTGATATAGTGGCGCGGCCCTACAGAGAGAAGCAGAGAGATGGCCTTAGCACAAGGAAATCATAGCTACAGTTACAAAGCACCACCACACATGGAATGTAAACGCATGAGGGTTTCATTTATAGTAAAAGGGCTTAGTTTTCTCCAGTTAATATGTAAACTCTATGACAAATATGTAAAAAACAAGGTTCTGAAGGGAGTCCTGTTAACCTATGAGCTCTTCCTATAACAACCACAAGGGGGCACTATAGTTCCATGTTTTCATTTTGGAAGTCCTCTCCCCCTGTTGGTCTACATGCATGTATGGAACAAGTGACCTGAGGACCAGCGTCATGTTAAGATGCTTTTAAAATACATAAAAGGTACCTCATGCTATGTTGCTTTGATTTTATTCTTGCCGTCACTGTAACCAAACTCTCCCCTGAGCAACTCCGATGGAGGATAATACATACATTACAGGAGCTCTGGGGGATTGTAGTGCCAGTACACGCCTCCTAAACATGTTTGCCCACACCAGCACTAAATCAGGAGCAGCCCTATCTGTGACTCACAGCCCTGCTTTTTGAAGAGCTCCCATGTGGCTGTGCAGCCGTCCCCCTCACTTTATCCCCCCACGGCGACCGGCAGCCCGGCTCATGGCACCGTAATCAAGCACAGCACAGCACTGGAATGCCAAACTACTTAGGGAAGTGTGTGTGAGGAAAGGCCGCCTGTCCGGATGCTGGCCGAGACTGTGAAGACATTAGTGCTAGAGAACCATGGAGGCATTTCGCTGCCATGGTGCAGACACACAGACACAAGTCCTCCATCCTATTGTGTTTTATTTATCGCATTCTGTCTCCTCCTTAATTCTTCTATCATGGGTCATGACAACCTAAACAGAATGCTGCCTGGGGCTGCCCACTGCTGTTCCATTCTGAAACATTCCACAGCTTCCAGTTAAATAGACAGCTGAGAGCCAATGAGAGAGGACAGCCAGAAAATCATGGAAGGAAAAAAAGCCCAGAGAGGGCAGCCAGAGTCACAGCCAAGGTCACATAGCCAGTCAGTGTCAGTCAGTGCAATTATACTTTAGTTAAGGTGAGTAGATATCTAACATAAAAACTTGGGGCAGTATTTTAAACAAGATTTTTTTAACTACATAAGTTAGGAATAAAGTGGGTTTTCACATACACATGCTCTGTCCATGAAAATGAGGGCCGTCTGGACGCTATCTGATGGATATAGCACATGGCTAAAGAGGCCATGACCAAGACCTAATGACTAAACCTGGAGTTTGGGCTTATCTTTATGACAGGAGATGTTGTAGTTATAGCTGCCTGTAAAATTTAATCTAATGTCCATTCTGTTTGGAGATTCTGGCTACTTGGCTGAAAAGGTCAATCCTAGTTCGATTCCATGTGTCCATTGCTATCGTGCTGAAGCCTTGTCTCTTTGTTGACTCCAGTACTTGGCTCAAACACTCAGCCCAACATCAGCAGACCTCTGACTCACTCCACTAGGTAGGACGTATATAATTTGTGATCTGACCTTTACAGCACAACAGAATGTCATGTGTCTCTCCAAATCCAAATTACGTCCAGCGAGACTTGGATGAATGTAGAGTGACAGTGGAATGACATTTCTCTCCTGTTGCCATGATGAGGATTGTTTGTTTTAACAACTGGCAGCTATTTTGGTCCATTGTGGAAGGCCTGTTTATCAGCCTGCCACCCCCACGGTTAGTTCTCAGGCCGCCACCACTGCTGCTGTCTATGTGTGTGTTGGGCTGGCTCACAGTAGCATCCCACACAGGAGATGAAAGGTAGGTGTGTCAACTCTGAGCTTCACAAGAGATCTCCTGTGAGCTGTAGGGATCTACACCACTGCTCCATCAGTGTGAGTCGTGAAGCAGACCCAACTATTCTCCGAACGAACTACAACTATGCTCTACCAGTGATTGTCAACATGGATTCAGGAGTTACAATCTAGTACCACATATTCCAAATCACCTCGTTCTTACCTGCTTGGTTAATAACTCATCTACCTGGCTAAAGAACTGTGCTAATGAAAAATCAGTGGATTTAGTGAATGACTGGAAGAAATACATGGCACTAGATTGTAGCTTCTGGAGCCAGGTTGCCCATAACTGCATCCATTTTGTATGGTTCTACATATTTTTGCAACACAAGTACTATTCAGAATCCAATGAACATAAAATTATCCACATCTTGCTGAATCAATGCATAATGAATAAAAATGCGAGACATGTCTTGCTTAATCAACAGATAGATAAATCACTGGTTGTGTCCCACTACATAACACCCAAACTGACAACATTCAAATTTCAAACACAAAACTAAGATTTTTGTACTCTGTCAAACTGTCAAAAAAAGACCCATTTTGCCCAACCATTAGGCTTGCTCTTTGACCATCAGTTTTTTCTGCTAAATTAATCTAAACTTTGGACAACTAACAGTTGCCTCTATACACACAGACTATCCACAACCATGAGGAGCCATTCATCTGAATGTGCCCACTCTGGCTGCCCCACTAATCCTCTGGAGGTAGGACTCCATCCATCAGCTGCTCCTCTCTAATACCACTGGCATGTGCCTGGAGCCTGCTCAGGCCAAAGGGTTGGAGCGTACCATTGCTCGTCCCGAGAGAGAAGGTCCAGGCATTTCGAGAAAGGTCAGACAGAGATTGAACACAACTGTGAAATGACAAGGTGCCAGAACAGAGTGAGTGATTGAAAGCATGCCTGTCCGGAGTAATCCCACTTCAATCCAACAGAGGTGCCATGAAGAGAATTACTCTGGGTTTCATGAACAGACGAGAACAAACCCTAGAAGTACTATGACTGTGTAATGTGGACAACACCATATTACACCATCAGACGCCCTGAGATGCCATCATTTTCAGCAGCCTTGTGGATGTGGATTCAATCCTCCTCCTCCTCCTGAAGCCTTCATTATTTCACTTTAAATTGACAACATAAAGTAGTCATCTATACTCAGTTCGTATTCTCTGGTTTAGTTGGTACAAGGCTATTTCTTCCATTTATGAGACCAAAAAAACGCACCCCTTACCTCACAGTCCTAATAGACTATGAACATGAAGGAGAACATCTCTACCTGAGTGCCTGTAGAGTGCCATGATTAAGTCCAGGAAGTGCCTTCACAGCAGGAGGTGATGGAGAGAAATGAGATGGAATCCACAAGGTTACACGCCCCAACGATGCCCCAAACACTAATATATACCCCCTATCGTCCCGGGCCCTGCCCCTACCGGCCTAATGGGCTAAACGAGAACTGCCCATGCCATTTTAGGGTATGCCCCTGCAGAATTGGGGGCAGGGTTGGGAACAGGGGGAGATGAACGGATGGAGTAGGGATGGAATTCTGCTGGCATGACATCAGAGTCGAGAAAAGAGAATTGAAAGGTCTGAATAAAGACGAACACCCAGAGGGGATCAGCTTCCTCTGACCTTTGTTTGGATGAAGGCGAGAGGTGTCTGTGCCCGGAGACCACACCGGGGATGTGGAGAGACTGAATCACTCCGGACGGTTAAACATCATGTTGTCATAACACTCTCCCTGTAGTTTGTAAATCCTCCCATACACAAACCATCACAAATGTTTGTTCAGCAGTAGTTTCACTTGGAGGAAATCAATGGCTCCTCTTTGACACTGTTTATGTAAGTGCACCATGAAGTTTGGTATGGACATACTACAGGGCTTCATATACTGTATAAGCATCAATCAACAATATATTACTGTTACTCAGGCAGAGAGCCAGGATCTTAAGATTATTCACTGTCTGCAGGTGTTAGAGGCAGGAGTGAGTTAATCTGCCTGTGATCCAAAAAAAGAAAAATGTTACACAAGACATGTTGAGGAGTATATTATAGCGTCCTTAAGGGATGTTGATGTCTGGCTCAGTATTCCCGTCCCACACAGAACCGTTCCCAAATCAGCCACAATAGACAGCAGCAGCACACTGCTGAGACTCAGCTCAACATGCATCAGCGCAGCTAACGCCACTCAGCCATCCGGTTGCACTCTCTAGAAACATCTCAGCCTTGTCACCTCTGGGTCTCCTAAACTCCACCAGCTTTGGAACTGTAGGGGTCTGCTTAAGGTATTCAAACATCTTCTGTGTCTCAGACATCATTTTCCTCCATAGTGATTCATTAGAGGTCTGTACTGCTAAGAAATGATCTCATATTACCTCCTACAAGATCCTGTCTATGTGTAGTGGTGACTAGGGCTGTGTACATGTGTACATTAGTATTTAGAAGACTTTTGAGGCCGAAGTGTCGTTAAGTTGTACAATGCTTTAGGCTTTGCCTTTGCTAACCTATAGAATTAGGACAGGTATTAGAGAGAATATTGTTTTGGACATGGTTATTATTCAGAATCAACATGTGCCGCTGTGACTATCTTGTGGTGGCCTCTGTACGGTAATACATATAGTATCATGAGGTTGCAGGAAATACCAAGGTCTAGCGGTAACAGAGATCCATGAAATCCATGACTTAATCAGTTCAGGCAGAGATCGGCAGCCTCTGAGGGATTCTTTGGTAATGTGTGAATGTTTTCATGTCTTGCATGACTTAACTGTTTTGAGCATATGGTCAAACTTTGTCTTGAATAAACCATTGTAAGCCTTTCAAAAACAAACATAAAAATAAACATTGTTAAGAGCTTGAAAACTGAATACCACAAGGACACTGCCTATTTATAACTATCATCCATCAGCTATTCTTTTGTCTCGGGCTGTTTGGATTTTCCACTGTTGTTCAGTGTTAGTTTGGTCTCTGTTTTCTTGTTAAAGCACACAAGGTTGTGAGGTCCGGTTCCAGTGAGGTGGTGATGTGTGCTGAAAACTATGCCTGAAGAGATCCATGCCAAGGCTCTGGCCGTTGCGCACAAATCAGTTTAAGATTAAGCCGGAGAGAAAGGGGAAAGAAGCACATCACCTCATTTTTCAATGCCACACACCCCCGCCCAGTCTTTTGCTTGACCCTGGGTGGAAATACTTCCATAAAGGGAGTGAGGCGCAAAGCTGTCTGTGCTCGTGAAACCGCACTTCTGGGATGGAACTGATTGTGCAGCTCAGGCCCCACTGTATACAACAAAGGCCTAAATGTACTGTGACCTGCGTACAACACGAGCACCTCCAGAACACCTCTCAGGAAGCTAAATGTTCCATTCCATCTCTCCAGGCGTGGTCCAACATTTGTTTTTCATATCAACACCTTCCTGAAATAATCACCTAACTCTTTTTTCAAGTTTTTCAGGAAACACAAAAACCTAACCAGGCTTAAGTCACACTCTTGACATAGGCCACTATCTTAAAGGAGGGAGGAGAATCAAATGATCTGATAAACTGAGGATGTAGGTGATTTTACCACAGGTAGCCAACGTCATGAGGAGATGATTTAGGCAATAACATCAATTTCCGCAAAATAAATGACTTGGCATAGTGTTTATTTTAGGAAGGTGATGATATGAGTGTCGACAGAAACAAGATTAGTATAGTACATGTATGTTAAACATGGCCAGCCATAAAACTTGTAGTGCAGTTACTGAATCATGTAAACAGTCATCATTGCTGCTTTTCATTTTAACTAATGAGTTTTCCATGCAACAGGCTCTGTTTTATGAAGCTCCATCACAGCTCAGGGAAGAATGCTGCATGACTGTGTGTGCGAGGCATGTGGTTATAATGGCCAGTTTTTCTTTGCTACATTACAAAAGGTTAAACATCTGTCAGTGGTACAATATGTTATTTACTGGCTCTAATCCCACAGTGAGGTTGAAAGAAGCAGCCAGGCGCCAGGAGTGTTCTGTCTCCTGTAGTCTTCTATAGTGCAATCTCTCTTGTATATGCCAGTCTTATGCTCCTCCACTCAATACCTCCCATGTTACACAGCCCAACCCATGACAGACCTATGCACTCCCATGTGAACTCTTTTATAAACTATGGCATGCCTGCGTCTCTCCCCCACATGCTTTACATCTTTTGTTGTTCTCTCCACAGTCAGCAGATGGTGGGATGATTTAAGCAGCCTGGGCTTTTTGAGCCTTAGAGCTTTTAGTAGTGTACTAATAAATTATGCGTACTAATGAAATATGTGATGATACTGCTGGGACCTGTCATAATACCGGACAAAAAATATTCAGCTTGAAGCAATGAAGTTTTCCCTTAAAATATCCATACCTAACCCTGGCCTGTTAACCAGAGGACCTCAAAGTAACTTGACCTGCAGCTTTAAAACACCAAGTTTCCTACAACACTCAATAGTGAGACCTACAACTGTCTTAGTTTGTCAGCTGTGTGAATGCCAAAACAGTGTAACTAGGCCTATGGTTTGTTGACATTTGCACATCTCTGCTGTGTTGTGCTAAACGGGGTGGCCTGATGGACAATATAGGTGGAATGCAGGCCCTGCTAGCCCACCTGCTGTCCCTTAGGGCTTGGCTGTTAGGGAGGCCTGAAATAGCCACGCTTACTCATCCTGGCATCAACTGCACAAACAGCCTATCTCTCTCTCTTCCTCTCTCTCGCTCCTCGTCTCTCTCTTTCTCCGTCCTACACACTTTTGTCTCTTATCTGGCCTCTTCAACACAGAAGAAAAAATGAGGGAGAGAGCAAAAGAGAGTGGAAGAGAGACAAAGTAAAAGAGAGACAATGCGACAGAGAATATGAGAGGGAGAGTAAGAGAGCAAGAGAGAGAGTGGCTGATGGAGACCAAGCATGTGAGTCTCACATGGCCCGTCGCACACAGAAGGGTAACATCTGGACTACGAAATTATAAGAATGATAGATGTCCGCTGAGGCAAGATCTTGGTGCTCCAAATATGTGCTCTCTAGCACACTTCTCACAGAGGCCCTCTGGAGCAGAGATATATGCCCTTTTGAAATGATCCTCTCAGATGGAACAACTATTTCCAGCTGGAGCACTTTTCAAAGACTGGAAATGATTCAGGGGGAATCAGACCTAATGAAAGGAGAAAAACGGCGCACCGTTCTGCGTGTGGCTACGAGCGTGTTGTTCCCACGTCTCCCTGCGGCCTGGTGTTGGAGTGGTGCGGCAGTCGTGTTCTCCCACAGCTGGGTGTGGCCAGGCTCCTTTTGCTCTCACGGACACAGATGAAAGGCAACGATGAAAGGGAGCAGAATAGGAGCTCAATGAGAGAACAGCCTCGGTTATGACATCATGGTTAAGACCTACTCTGTACCAGAGGCCAACATGTTTATTGCATGTTTTCAGGCAGTTGTTTTGATCCCTGTTCTGAAGTCAAGCGTCTCAGTGCCGTTACCGACAGCAGACACACAGTGACTACTACACTCACACTGTGATGTTACAACCATGTCTGCCTCTTTTCTTTGCTGTCTAGGGTTTTTCAGCAGCACTGTTGTGTGAAGGATTGCTGACTGAGGTGAGCTGGCACTGCAGGCACCCCACACTGTAAAAAAAGTGCTGCTTAGAACCAACTTAAAAATACAAAAAAAAAAAAACAAACTTACAGACACTTAAAAATATTAAGGCTTCATGGAACTTTTACATTGGTTTAACTTGCATATTACCTAACGTTCATAATAGTGTAAGAAAACTAGTGCAAGCTAAACCAACATACAAAAGGTCCATGCATTAATCTTTTTAGGTTGGTTCTAAGCAGCACGTTTTACAGCGTATCCGCCTGTTACCTGTGATGGAACCAGATAGGGAGGGCCAGAGGTGAAGGTGATCTCTGCACAGAGGAATGTAGAGGCCGTGGTGGGCGTGCAGGCTACCTTACCTCAGCACTCATCACATCCGATATCTGTGCAGCTGCTGCTGTTTGCAGGCGTCCTGTGATTGAGATCATATGGCCAGTGAGCGGGGGAAGAAAGCAAAGCTGCTGTGGTCTCAGTTTGTGGGGGTGACATCATAGGGGTAGGAAACATCCAAATAAATGTGGTTTACTGTAAATGTGTTACGAGCACTGGAGTCTCAGCACTAGGAGATAATGAGAATGAGCTAAACTAGGCTGAAGAGAAAGCTGCACCCACACAAACCCCCCTTTGGTTTGTCTGAGTGACATTTAAAGGGAACATAGAGTGGTTGAATGGAGTATTGCACCTCTGATGTTCAAATAGAATGCATTCAACTTTGATCTGTCAACAATGAGCTCAAATGCAATTTTACAAGCCCAATTACAACCTTATATGTACTGTCTGGGATTGAAATGGTCCATTTGAACTAAATGACGCACTCTTTTGGCAACCACAACTGAACTGTATAGTTAAATTCTCGAATATCACATTACAACCAGGGTTTGTTCTAACCTCCCCATTTTTGGTGGCTATTTCTACGTTTAAGATGTACACATTATAAAGAAGGGTACAACCATGTTTTACATTTATGCCAGCTAGCCACACACAATCTCTCCCAATTCAACAAAACCAAGATAAAAACGGTCTTCCATTCTATTACATCTATAAAACTTTCCATTAACCCAGTTCAGTGTTGAGACAGGTTGTACTGTATTAGTCACTACTAGTCTTAATAAAGATAAACTCTCAACCTATCCCATCTAATCTTTCACATGGAACTATTAATGCAGAGATGACTCAGTGACTCAGTTCACTGTCTGCTGTATAACCTTTCAATACAGCGACACCTCTGAAAATGGTACTGGCAGTCTGCCATCCTACTATATGACCAGCATCCTAAGACAATTATTGACAGACAGTAAGGATGTTTCTCTGTCTCGCTGTCTCTCTCTCTCTGGAGGATCACAGCTGGGAGATCAACGCCTTTGGTACATGTCCAAAAGACACATAAACATACTGTCCCCATCCCTCACTCTCTCTTTTCCACTTTCTGTCTCTCTTTCTGTCTCTCTCTCTTTCTCTATCTCTCACACACACACACACTTTCTCACTGTTTCTGTCTCCATCTCTGTCTGCCTGCCTGTCTCTTTCTCTCTGTCTCCCTGTCTCTCTGTCTGTCTGTCTTTCTTTGGTAAAGGGCAGTGGAAAGAGATTAAGTGCTTACCCCACTTACTACTCCTCATCACAATGACACCCACACACAAACATAGACCCCTCTTTCAGCTTTGGGCCAGGAACCACAGCAGTCTGGATGAGTCAGAGTTTCTATGAATTTCTGTCACTTGAGCAGCAGCCTCCATCTGTCACCAGAGGTCACTGTCACCAAACTAGATTTATGAACATATAGAGATTTATAGAGTGATCTGTGCCACCAACATGTAGACAGATGACACCATAAAGAGAGCCTACTACAATAGACAGAGCATCTTCCCTCCCTGGCTGGTCCACAGGCTCTCACAATTCTCCTAATTCCATTGCAATGATCCAGTAGAGTTACGCAAGTGGGGTTGATATGACTCTAGCTCTTTCCAATGAGAGTTTGGCTGTTTTCACCACAGGAAGTACTGGGTGGCTGTTGGCCACAAAAGAGCAAACATAAACTGAGCAAAGACTCAACCTGAAGACGGAGACTAGTTTGTATATATGAGACTGTGTGAGAGAGAAAAAGAGAGGATGTGTGTGTGTGTGTGTGTGTGTGTGTGAGAGAGAGAGAGAGAGAGAGAGCGAGAGAGCGAGAGAGAGAGAGAGAGGGACAGACAGAGAGAGAGAGAGAGACAGAGACAGAGAGAGACAGAGAGAGAGAGACAGAGACAGACAGAGAGAGAGAGAGAGAGAGAGAGAGAGAGAGAGAGAGGATGTGTGTGGTTGTGTGGTAAGCTCTGCTCTGCCCCCTCTGTCAGGAATGCTGAAGTCCACCCTTTGCTCCACATTACCTAATTAGGACCTGCGAGAGTGTGGAGTTTGGCTACAATGTTAAAATACTCAACAGCTCCCTCTAGAGGGAGACTAGGACACCAAGCAGTCAGTCAGGAAAGTTAAGGGTGAAAAGGATGTGCATGGGGTAGGACTCTTCATTCCTCCGTTTTGTGCAACTGCTCTCCACCCTTTTATTTCACACACAGTGCCCTTTCTGGTTGGTTTTTTTTATATCACAGCTGACCAACAACTGGTTTACCCATGTGGGCTGGGAAGTGGCATCTATTCAAACCTTCACATTTGGAGTTTTGGATAAACAGTTATCACCATGCTGGCCATATGTGTCCTTCTGCCAAGTAAAATATTGAAATAAGAGACTCGAGGGACACATGTCACCGCACAGACAGTTTAGGTCAGGCGGAGGGGATATGGACATCAAGGGCGCTATGTGATAAATGGGAGCTCAACCCAAGCCACACATAATTTTTACTCTTGCCAAGAGGGATGATGTCACAGCAACGG
This sequence comes from Setipinna tenuifilis, assembly GCA_030347295.1. Classification (NCBI taxonomy): domain Eukaryota; kingdom Metazoa; phylum Chordata; class Actinopteri; order Clupeiformes; family Engraulidae; genus Setipinna; species Setipinna tenuifilis. The sequence continues at coordinate 20,919,968 of CM059288.1, read as the reverse complement.
CGAGCCCCTGCAGTTCACCCGGCAGATTTACAGGTGTATGCGAGCGTTGCTAAGGAAGGGTGGCGTCATGCAGCAGGCTGAATACACAATAGAGGGCTGTTATGGGAAACTTAATGTGTTCCAAATGTGTTGTAGCCCAACCTTAAATGACCCTACTGTCAGCTAAACACTGTCTGAGATAAACATGTGTGCATAAAATAGAAAAGCATTTCCTTTCCTTTCCACTGGGAAAAAAATGTTGGTAACTCTTACAAAAAAATAAAAATAAAACGAAGAAGTCATAAAGAAAAACCTAAACAATATTATTTAGGTAGCATATTTAGTGTAATTGTTTACTGTCATAAAACAAATACCCACTTTATTACTGAGTGTCTATGTTTAGCTTATTTAAAAAGGCAGAGAGAATAAACACACTTTATGTCATTGATGTCACTTATCAATTATAAAATGTTATGGTATTTCATGCTAAATCTGAATGCATGTTTAAACGTGGTAATAGGCTACTCACGTAAAACAGGTGGCCCATCATTTGTCAGCAGTAAACTAAATACAGGTCAGAAGCAATTCTCTAACAGCTAATGTTTTAAATAGTCGGAGGCAATGTTGCTTTCTGTTGTTTATTGATAGAGAAGATATAGCTTACTGCAGTATTTTTTTCTTTTCAACACTGTCCTCATCGTCTTTTTAAAAAGCTGGATATTGTTGTGTTAAAACAAACCCGATAACGTTTTTTGATGTGTTGATGAACACTTTTAAAGTAAAGAATAAATGGACAAAATGATTATAGATACGGAAAATGTAAAGGACATTCAGCCTAATCTACTGCAAAGTTTTGCTGGAACTTACCGGCGTGAAAATGTGTTGAGGGTGCGTGCCTCCGTTCTCCCTGCACTGGTGCGTGCGTCAGTTGAAAGATAATCTGCGCGTTGTCTGCACTTTAAAAGTCTGCTCGAGTGTGTGTGAGAGAGAGAGGAAAACTCCAGGATATGATCCAGCCCCGCTACGTCCATATCAACAATGACTTCAACCAGGAATTTACTAGCTGGGGCTGTAGACTTGTATCTGACCAAATTTAAACCTCTCTTTCCTTAGCAAACAAGCAAATATTCAGGGCTCACTTTACCACATTTTACATCAACAAGAACCAGAGCATTAGACTAAAAAAAAAGATAGACTATTCAATTACAATGAAATTTTGATATTTACAACTTAAGTGGGCCTGCTCTCATTAGGAAAGGTATAATTGGTCTGGTAATGGTAGACCTCATTATTAAAGGTGAAGTCATATGTCCTTTAACCACAGTTGTAGAAACAGAGGACACTGGTATGGTGAACAGGGGCGATTTTAGCATCTGGTCTTTAGGGGTGCCCGGCCCCCAGTGCTTAGACACGCAATACTTCTCACTAAATGAGGCGAACTATTACATTTATAAATGTTGGAGTTGTATTCATTTTGCCAGGGGGTGCCGAGCAGTTTCACGGGGGTGCCTTGGCACCCCTAAAAATAGCCTAGATTCGCCCCTGATGGTGAACAGTTAAGATTTAAACATATGGAGAGTATCAAGGGGGTTTGAGATTGTAGGCATTAACACCCTCAAGGACATCTCTCTCTCTCTCTCTCTATGTGAGATTCGATGTGAAAATTCCCTTTTTATATAATCCATGAATGACATGTCACAAAATACCGAGGCCTTGGTATTCTCTTGGCCATCTGAGGTTTTTCAAATCTTCTACCTCAGCAAGTCACCTATGTTAAGCATTCAAATAACAAATAAAAACAAACAAAAAAAGTTTTTTTAACTTAGTTTACTGACTGGACAATTGCATAAGATACTTACTGGTCTTACTGGTTTTAATGCACATAGGCTTATAGCCTGGAATAAAAAAATACAGATATGTTTAATTTTAACATTGTAATAATTTAAGCAAGGAGTCACATAAGATGCCCAGAAATAATTTTTGAGTTCTGCCAGATGATCTGTATAGTGTAAGCTGGTGCGTCATGTGTCAACTCAGTTGTTTTGTAATTGTAACTGTACTTAGATGCATTGGAGCATGAGAGCATCTAATTGAACAATCTCTAACAACACAGCCATCAATTATAGAACACATTAAAAATAGTAATGTGCTTTTAAAACCTAATTCTACTCTGGCTGAAAGCTAATCCTGAAGTGTTCTCTCTTTGCACGGTGCCACCCTCTTGGATGAACTCACCATGCCTTAAATGATAGGGCTTTTTTCATGTCTGACCAACATCCCTGATTGGTAACCTCATGTAGCTGACATGGTTAGAAATAAAAGTCAATTTCTAATGAGTCAGTGTGAGTCCATTTGAGTTTTATGGCCGTTTGGTTTTCCAGCATCAGGCAGGAAATATGCACAGGGGATAGGGCTCACCGTGTTTGTGCTGTAAATGGGCGAATGAGCAGGAGGGGTATTGAGCCGGGCAGTAGGGACTACTACACTGGTACTGGTACTGGTGCTGTCTCTCTCTCTCTCTCTCTCTCTCTCTCTCTCTCTCTCTCTCTCTCTCTCTCTCTCTCTCTCTCTCTCTCTCTCTCTCTCTCTCTCTCTCTCTCTCTCTCTCTCTCTCTCGCTCTCGCTCTTGCACTCACCAAAGGAGACAAGGTGCAGACCCCAAACACTCCTCTCATCATTTACACAAGGCCCACTGCGAGAAGATCCTGTTCCACTCCAGTAAACAAGCTGTATGTCTCACCGCAAATGACTGTAAACACATCTGGGGATCTTGAAATGGCACTCCACTGAGAGGCAGGGATATTAATCTCAGTACATTATCTAACAGTTACATAACCCTATATTACATGGAAGGAGAAAAAAAAGAAATAACTAAAATCAGACTTTTTTTGCCCTTTGAGTGAACCCTTATGGGTCTTAAGCATATATATTTTTTACACCGCACGTTTCAGATAAAACTTTTTTCAAATGACCTAGCTGCTCCCATGGAGGAAGAATCTCTGAATCAGCATGTGGTTATTGGGAAATTCAAGTGACCTAAAATGATCGTGTGGCAGACCAGCATAAAAGCTTGAGTGGATTGATAACAACCTCTTGAGAGGAGTCACAGAATCAACACCATTTAAGGACTTCTACTACACACCTCCCAGTCCACAAAAGGCCTTTATTAAACACGTGTCATTGGCCATTTTGTGGGCTACAGTTTAATAAACCACAGTAGCACAGATGTTCAAAGCATAGTTAACATTTCAGTGTCTTCTAGGAGCAACTAAAAAGATTCTCTGGCATGCCTAGGCTGCAGTAGGAGGCCATTTTGAATTGACTTCATGATAGGAGGTCTAATGCTCTCTAATGCTCACCAGTAAACAGCCTCACTAAAAGGGGCCATAAAATAGTTACTCTACAAAGGCATTGGAGAGGGTCACAGAGATCTTCAGTGTCTGAATTGAGAAGAGTTGAAGTTGGAGGGCACTTTGAGTCAGGGACTCCACCTTTTGCTGTGTTGGTGAACCTGCATTGTTGATCAGCGCTCTGACCATATTAGGTACCTGGTCACTGGATTGCTCGTCCTCATCCCAGCCTTTGGAAAAGTATGACTTGCAGACTTCTTGTAAAGAATGGCCATCACTTTATTGGCAAACTATCTGTCCAGTTGAGGGAAAGACAGAGGGGTCTCCTCCATCACAAACGGCGAAGACATCTGTACCTTGAGACTAAGCGCAGAAGAACAGGCAGCTACGCAACAGTAGCAACCTAATATGTGTCACAATCTAATCTTTGTTATCTAAGGTGTGTTTGCTGTCAAAAGACTAGACCTAGACTAGACTAGACTAGAAACATATAGACAGTATGATTTTCTCTGACATCATCATATTAAAAGGCAGCTTAAAACTTTCCAATTCTCCTGTAATATATGCTAAAGTACTTGTGGTTTAAATTTTTGGGAAATGATTCCTAGGGAAAACAATGAGCTGTTCTCTGCTAATGGGAATGTTCTTCAACACCATAAGCCAAAGCTGGACCTGAAAGAAGTCATGATTTGCGCCATGGGGTTGTGGTACTTGCATTATGTTATGTCACCTTTTTACTTAACAGGTCTATGGAGAACATCAAAATCATGGTCTTGAAGAAAAAAAAAATCTATGCACCAACATAAAGAGCACAACTGAGCAGTGTGAAAGATGCTCCTGTAGAGTAGTTTGAGCTGGAGAGGACAAGAAAGGCCAAAGACAGAAACTTGGGTGAGGTCCAATGCGCATGCATGACTAAATGCTCCTCCTGTTTCTCTCCAAGTCTGCTCCAGGGAGGCCATTTCACATCCTGACTCAGTGCTACATGCTAAACTAAGACCAGACATGAGGTCACCTGAGAGAAGGGAGGGAAAAGAAGTCGACACCATGATTTTTTTTTTTAATGAAAGCACAGGCTTTTTGTTTATTGACCACTGCACACACATGAACAGATGAAAGGTTTTTTTGTTACTGTACATCCATGTAAACAGTCAAGTACCTTCAACACAGGGGGACAGGGTCCGCACAGTGTGACGAAACACACAGCTACGTACTGGTTTACAACACCAAGCCGTCTCAACAACAACCATTTCATTCCCCTCTTCCTCCAGCTACTTTGGACCTGTACAAGCTATCGTTCATGCTAATTATAAAAGTCACCCTTGAAGGAAAGAAAACCAAAACAAAACAAAAACAAAAAAACAACAAAAAACTGCAGAGGAAGAGCAGAGCGTGTAGCCTTCACAATCAGCTAAGCAGGATGAGATCTCTGCTTTTCCTGCATGTCCACCTTCAGTAGATAAATGCTGTTTGGAATGTTCTGGACACCCACAGCAGACCTCATCTTTGCCCATGATAGGAGCAGGCCCTACTGCTGGAGAAACTGTGCACATCCTTACAGTGCTGCTGACTGTGGTGTAGAGAGACCATGGGGTGTATACTTCTCTTCACTATACAAATGCCAACAGGCTCTTCTCACTTTTATTACAACTACATCTGGGTTAAATAAACCAAATGTATGACTTAACCACCATTGCAATACTCCCCACAAAGGGGTATTCCAAGTATGTGGTTTACTGACTAACCCAGATAGTTTAACTCTAAGTAAGTGGTAAACCTGCTTTTTGGAGTACGTGTCAGGCTGATGGAGAGCATTACTGTCTGAGAGGATTTAGCCTGAGTGTACATTAATAGCTCTTTTCAATGGACCCCATGGGTATAAAGACAAAAACCATACTATTCTTTCCATGATTTCTACAGTTATTCATACAGTAATATACACATCTTCAATACACTGAACATACATTAAAATTTGAGTTTAAATAAAGGCCCACAATTAAGCCCACATCATCTTTTTAAAAAACCAGTCAGTCTGTTTACAGCGAAGACATGGCTGTACTGATCTCCTCTCTTAATACAGTGTTGAGACATCTTAGCTGTAACACACCTTAGAAGCCTGTGCGGATAATTGTTCTGGTGTGTTGCAATTACAATTATTACGTCAAAATCTCAAATGATGGCTTTCCCGTACCTCCCTAGTCAGACTTGTAGACCCGACTCTACTATGGGTCTACACAATAAATCACAATTATTATAATTATTATAATTCCTTCATCACCTATATCACAGGTTCTGTACTTCATAATAAAAAGGCAAACAGAAGCTTAAAAAAGTGCAAAAAGATGAACACCCTCAATACTTTCAAATAGTCCCCCTTCAAAAAACACAAAAAACGAACAAAAAAAATCAATAAAACAAACAAACAAATAAAATATTAAACAGAAACAAACAAAAGAACACAAACAAACAAAAAATAGCAATCCATCGCATTGTGGTGTCAAGAGGCATGCTTATGGAACTAGGAAAACACATGTACATGCGCGCTCATTAAGTTCCTGCACAGCAGGAGATAACACTGTGTGGAGGGCTGCAGACATCCCTCATTCTCCAGAAACCTCCCATCTTCTTCAACCACCCCCTCTTCCTCCGATTTCCCTTTTCCCTTGCCCCTCCTTTCGCCCCTCCATCACAGCCCTGGGCAATGGCGGTCCATCACCATGGCAACGCCTTATCTATAACACTTCCTGCTCTATGCGGTCAAGCAGCAGCCTGGTGGATGCTGCCCGACACATGTTTTTTTTTCACCTGACTATGACCTTTCTCTCTCTTTCCTGCAGGGGTTAAAGGTCATATATGCACACACACAAGTTACTGACCCTGTGTCCAACAGTACTCCAGACAGAGCTGAGTAGATACTTTATGATACACTCAGGGCTCTAGACAAACTTAGCTGCTCTTTTCTCCCACAATAAGGAGCTCTTCCTCCCATATGGAATAGGTATGCAGTCTTAGGTTTTGATCGTAGTGGATCATTTTCTTACGATCATTACTTACGATCATGCACTCTTGGTTCTGTGAAGTACACACAGACTGCAAGCGTGGGCAGGGACTATAGGGAGCCGCTCTGAGCCAGATAAACTCCTGGTGAACAGGCTGTCTCGGCCTGCACCACGGAGAGACACAGACTGTGCCATGGTTATCTCTTGGCTCTGGCCATTAGTCTTTCCGTTCAGCTAAAAAGGAAAAAAAATGTCCACTAGCAATCCGTGTAGACCCAACCACTTCTTAAAATATTCTTTGTTTTTCTTGTTTAAAGTAATGTGAAATATTTAACTGCCTTCAACAGCTATTCATGACCTGATAACCACCATCATAACACACAGAAGTGATTCCATTTCCCTTTTTAGGTGTCCAGTATGAGGATTAGAGAGAGGAGGACAGCCTGTGTCAACCCTCGATTTACTGGCATACATGGGTACTGTCCCTGACCACAGCTTCTCATTTTGACTGCTCTACATGACAAACAGAAGACAAGTAGGCTTCTCTTCTTCATGCAAAACAATAAGGAAAGAAAAAAAGTTTCTTTTTCAGGCAAGAAAAAATATGTAGTATCTGTGAATTGGTTAAAACTCTGAAGCATTCGAGAATATTAAAATCAGGGCGTTCGGCTATTTTCAGAAGTTACACAAATTCCTTAACATTGTCTCATTGTCACTTTTTGCTTGTTCTTGAAAAAAGGTCAAAGCTGGATCACTAGGAAATCACAGGAGTACACAGACTTGACTTTACAAAAAGCAGGATCCATCAGTGGATTTAGTAACATGTATGTTGCTTGATCTGTACAGTGTTTTGGTGCTTAATATCAAACACAGAGCGCAATGACAGACATTTGTCGTGTCAATAATATCCTAGTATTTGTTGCATGGCAAAAATGGATAGAAAAATATTTTGAGGCTGTCAAAAGTTAGAAGTTAGTACACACTGAAAGACAATAAAATGGCCCCCGATATTTGCCACTTGTACCTCCAATTCAGCAGCCCCCCCCCCCCCCAATATAGAACAGCAGCCCTTCTAAGTGCTGTGAGCCACATCAGGTTATATAACAAGGTGTAAAAACCCTCACACAGTCACAGTCAAAGGTCAATATGTGAGATCCAAGCCTTGTGCTAGGCTAAAAAGACGGCATCGCCCCTACAATCCACTCCTAGCCAAACCCCTCCGACAGCAGAATCTCCGTACCAAAATACAATGCCACCCCCTGGTGGCAGGAAGAGTGTACTTCATTCAGGGAGATGTGGGTGTGTGTGTGTGGGGGGGGTAACCTACATTCATCAGGCACTTGATTGTGACCGCACAGCAAACAGAGCCATCCTGTCATGCCTCTGATTCAACTGTCACAGCACAGAGAAGGCAGTAGAAAGCATTTGACCCATCAGAAATATCAGCTGACGCCAACTGGTCTCCCTTACATTAAAAAAACACCTCTCACTTGATTAAGAACTAAACGATGGTAGGCGCACCAGCAAGCACACACACACACACACGATCACACACACACACACGATCACACACACTCACACCAAAAGCATGCATATTATGTCCACAGTATTTTACACCTTGCTATACAGACAAGAGAAGATCAGCTAAGCTTGTTCTGGTGGCAATTTTTGCTTAGAGAGAGATCAAACACATGCTTTGGGACCAATGCACCATCTCTGACAAAGCTTTTGGTGACGCTACGTAGTCTGGATGGAACACCCGAGTAAAGAGAGAAAGAGAATTTTTTTTTCCCCTGGGGGGCGGGGTTAGGGGGTTATAAGAGGCAAATAAATAATAACAATCATGACAGTGATGGCAGGAAACAAGCGGTAGACAGGAAACAAGAATGAGGTAGAGACATGAAACCAGCCACCTGATCAAACTCAAACAAAAAAGAGGAAAAGAAAGGAGAAGAGGTGAGACATCGCTGCAGAGATGGGGGGAGGGGAGCGCTTAGGTGTGATAAAGAGAGGATGGGCAGAGGGAGAGAGAGAGAGAATAAGAATGAGAGAAAGAGATAGAGAAAGAGAGGAGGGCCCCAGAATGTGTGCTCCACACCCCTCCATGCTCAGCTCAGGACTCCGGGGCGGCGGGAGTGCACGTCTCCGGGCAGGGGGGGCTCTGAGTCGTCCATGGGCAGCACCAGCCGGGTCCCGCGAATGACCAGTTCGTGGTCGCCCATCGCCAACTCCCGGTCCAGATCGTCCGCAGTGGTGGCGGGGCCGGCTGGCCGGGAGCTGGTGTGGGCCCCGCTGGCGTCTGTGCTGACCGTGATGTCGCCGTATGTCAGGTTAATGTCATGGTCATTCAGGATGAGGTCGGAGTCATCATCCTTCAGCTGACATTCATTCTACAGGGAAAGGAAACACAGTCAGCACGTAGCAGCAATGACACCACGCCTTAATTAGCACAGCCAGCCAGCACACACACTCTTCTTTTTTTAAAAGTTTTATTATCATAATGTCAGTTCTATTTCAGTTCTACTAAATGCAAAAGGTGGTGCTTGAAGTGCCTGGGTGTCCTCTCCATTAGTACTTCAGGTACGTTCACCCTGGAAATTGTGACTTGGCAGCCTTCTTTTCAGTAATCCAAAGCAACAGACAACACTTGAAATACACATTTATCTTCCATAGACCCCAACATCTTTTAAAACTGTAATCCTCCGTCGCATTTCCGTCACACAGGAGTAACCGTACACCTATGAAGGTTAAGGTGACTGACCTCGTAGGCCTGTGGGCTGGTGAGGCAGCGTGCGAGGGGGCCACAGCAAGCCGGCAGGACGGCGGTGAGAGGGGGACCGCTGTGGGTCAGGATGGGCTTCAGGTAGCTAAGGGAAGAAGGGGGTTAAGGTCCACACAGCTAAAACAAGTCAGGCTCTAGTCAAAATGTTCACTTATTTACTATGTAGTACATTATGTTAGGAACAAAACAATATAACCCACACCCTATATAGTGTGCTATAGTGTACAAGTGGACATTTTGGACACAACCTCATTCTGAATTGAATGAGAACCAGTGCTAATGAAGTTTATTTCCTCTATCTAATTGGGAACTTGGGACTGAAAAGATCACTGTTTCCATCTCTTGGACCAGCAGGAAACAATGATGGCATAGGGGAAGTGACAGAACAGTACTTCAGTAAGAGTGAATCCCAAATGTTCACTTATTGACTGTATAGTGCACTATGTAGGGATCAAAACAATGTAACTGACTCCCTATAGTGCTCTATATAATTAAGGAATGAACACGTTGGACACTGCTTCTCTCTCAATATCAACACTTTTGTATAATGCCCCCAATCACAGCTACTCCCCAGCTGCTGCAGCTGCAGAGACTGCCTACTTGCCTGGGGTGTATGGGTGTGTACGTGTGCGTGTGTGTGTGTGTGTGTGTGTGTTTACTGCCAATAGATGGGTTAAATGCCAAATCCTAATCTCTTACAGGGGATTAACAAAATGTCTAATACCTAAAATGACAAAATCCAAATGTAATCTCTTATTGTCTCTAAAAAAATTAAATAAATATATGAACCATGTAAACAAAGTCAGGTGATCCACATGCACAGATAATAATATTTAAGCCGACTGTCCTGCTGTGTACATGTGCTGTCAGCTTGTGAGGGTGTCGGTCCATGACAAAGGATACTTGTGGTCAAAGTTGTACCAGATCCTGAAGAGCCAGGCACTCTCATGCTTAGTGCTGCGGCGCTCTACCCCGTCTGGACCAATCTGTGGAGATCACAAACACCAATGAGTGACCGCCATCTCTGCACCATGAGAAAGGATGTGGTGGACATGACGTGGTGTAAGACAAGATATTCATGAAAGCGCTGAATGAACTCACCGAGTTATCCTGGTCCGAATCCACTCCCACACTGTTGGTTCAAAAGATACACATGTTTAGTAAAATGTGTGGGGCATAAGTTCTACATCATAAAAAACAATCCATCTCAACAATCCATTCCAACATACATCACTTTATCTTATGTTTATTTTACACGTATTTTATATTTTATGCTTTAGTATTGCTAAACAAATAAACTTGACTTGACTTTACTGTGTAGCCTGAAATGGCTGATGGAGCTCTATAGCATCTCTCTTTAAACTGGAATGCAATGACCAAATATGTTAAATGTTGCTTTGCCATTTTCTGTATTCTGTCATGCAGCACTTGGGTGACAGTGGGTCAGGAGTGGGAGGAGTCACTCAGCAATCGGTGGGGTCACTGGTTCAAGTCCTACTTCTCCTGACTAGGTCAGAGACACTGAACCCCATACAGCTTCTGATGTGTGGGAGGCCACCTTGCATGGCAGTCCTTTGCCACTGTTGTGTGAATGTGTTACATTTAACGTAAGGCGCTCTGAAGAGTATGTGAAAGTGCTATAGAAATACAGTCCATTTAGTATTCAGACTGACCAGGTCTACCTTTTACTGCTATATATTTTCACTGCTGTATGCTTAATTCATATATAATTGCATACGTGACAAATACATCTATTGAATGTAGGATCTTAAACTCCTGCTAACTGCTTGTCCTGTTTCCTTTGCAGAGAAGTGACTGGTGGTTAAATTCAGAGACCTCTCAGTGGGCAATAGACTGATCCAGCACTGTGTGTGTGTGTGTGTGTGTGTGTGTGTGTGTGTGTGTGTGTGTGTGTGTGTGTGTGTGTGTGTGTGTGTGTGTGTGTACAGTAAACTGGACACTGACCGTATGCGCTGGCAGGACAGCATCTGCGTGGTTCCGCCCCCGCACACCCACACGGTGAAGAAGACTATCAGCAGCGTGGTGCTGAACATCATCTGCCGCGCGTAGGTGGCCGTGTCACGGATGGACAGGGCAAAGGTCATGGCTCCACGCAGCCCTGGGGGAGAGCAGATACTTAGGGCCAGTTTTATCTACACAGGTAGACCCTCGTTCTACACCAGTGTTATGTATGGGGTACTGATTCACACTTCTGCAGCAAAGTTGCCCGCCTTGCTTCAAAAGCCTGAATCAGTACCACATATTTGTTCCAGCCATTCATTAAATTAGCTGATTGTAATAAACACAGCTCTTCAGCCAGGTAGAGAAGTTAATTCGTGAAATCACCTGTATTAAGTGCACAGGTAGAATCAGAGAACCAGAGAATCTAGAGTATGTAGTACTATGGTACTACACTGTAGCTTCTGAATCCAGTGTTGCACATTACTGTTATAGACTAAAAGTCTTTCTAAGTGGATACTTCTATTAAAATTCTCATTTTAGTCCAAGACTAGCTTTACTGTAGTGTATGGAAAACTGGCCCTTCATGTTTGAAACAGATTCCCCCCACTTAAAAAACGTCTACCGCTGCCCACTTCCTCTCTCTGTAACAACTTATGACATGTAGAAAGCTGACACTTTGGGAACACAGCAAAGTCTCAGCACCCCGTCATAGGTCGTTAGCATTTGATCTACCGAGGTGTTAGCTTGTTTAAATGTCTGTCCAATTGAAATGGCTACGAAAAAGAAACATGAAAGTGTCCCATGGTTTGTGTTCCAAAGTTGGGGGGAAAAAAGGCAGCTTTTCTTGGCTGGCCCAGCACCTCTCAGGACAAAGTACAGGGTACATGGAGAAGTGCTTATTTTTCTTGCATTGCGTACCAGCAAACATCATCATGTGCTGGAAGTTGGGGCTGATCTTGTTTCTGCGGCCCAAATTGAGCAGGAAGGAGAGGGGGTAGATGTTGGCTGCTCTGCCCAGAAAAATAGCCAGCTGTGTGTGTTGGGGAGAAAGGGGGGAGGAGGAGAAAAAGAAGGAGAAGGGGGAGAGGGGGGGTGCAAGTCAAGGAGAAATCCAAAAAAGGGGAAGTCACACAGGCTGCTGCCAACCCCTGCCCTTCTCCCAAACCATGACTCTCTGTCCTTCCTGCCTAGCCGGGGGGGAACACTTCATAAGGGAGCTATTCTGGAGGATTCTTCCCAACAGGAAACACAATGTTGGCAATGTTCGGACGGTGACCACAGTGTGTCACTCAGCACCACCAGAGCACTGGTGCTGCAGCACTGGTATATTCTTAGACGAGTCTGCTGCAGTGTAGAGAGCTTGCTAAAGGAGAACTATTCACATCATGTGCTTCAAAGCTCATTCCCCAAAGGATCCCCAATCAACACTCTTTTTAAATCAGTCTTCATGGATGCAGTTACATGGGAACATACTCAAGGTTTACAAAGCCAAACATAATACAGCTAAACTCTACAATACTGTGAGTAGCATTCTGTCCTGACACCACAGCCCACAATAAGAAATGCTCGTAGGACCATGTGAAGGATACGAAAGCCCCAATGATGAAAATGGGGTTGAAGACATGATTCTGAAAGGTGAACAGCGTAAGCCCCATGTATGAGAAGATGAAGTTCTCAGCCAGGAAGTTCAGGAGCTCAAACAGCTACAAAGACAACAACAATAACACATCAACAGTTAGTTCTGTATTAGAGTTTGCACACATCAGTTAACTACAACTAAGTTTGGCTTGTCCATAAAGCATTTCTGAAGTAGTTCCTAATGTAAACTCTTTGAGCCGATAACACACACTGTTAGATCTGTATGTGTACACGAGAAACACTGAACATATTCACACAGACTGACACACTACTGTTCCACATCTTCTACACAAAAACATATGTATAATAAATACAAGGAAACATAATCAAGCTAAAAAAAGCAAGAAACAAAGCTGCAGTTGTCAGATTATTTGTCCCCACCCCCCACCAAATGTCTTTCATTTTCATGTCTAGCCACCAAATTTGCCTCTGTTGCACTAACTTGCTGATATGTGGAGACAGTCATGTCAGTAAGCTTATTAGCTTAATGGTTCCACATGAGAGCGAATGCATACGTTTCCATTTATAGTTAAATCACATAATGATTAACTTCACATTTTGATATATTCTATGTTTGTATATAACATGCTTTGGCAACACTGTTTCTATTTGGATGGCCAGGCACAAAACGCTAATGAATTAAATTATATTGAACTGAATTGAGAGAGCAGCGGCAAGGGCCTGTACCTGTTTGGTCCTGTCTTGTGACTCAGGTGAGAGGTTGTTATAGGTGTAGTGAGCCTGGGTGATCCCGCAGAACAGAACAGCCACAACACCTGTCAACACAAAGGGGAACCGAACAAAAACACAGAACTATGCGTTACTGAGAGCCAGGGTGGAGGGGAAACCCTAGCTAAGCCTTCCCCTTTGGCCTGCTACCAAAGTCAGCTAAGGGCCCAAGTCAGGGGAATGGTTTGAAAGCTGTGGTGTCATGTTATTTTCAATCGTTTCCTGATAGTAGGTGCGTATTGTTTATTATTTCTAAATGTTTTCTCATAGTTTAGGCATTTATTCCTGTTCTCTGTGCTGAGCGGCAAAAAGAACTGTTGCAGGGATGTCTTAGGGCTGAATATGAAAGTGACCTGTAAAGCCACAGGCCTCGGCCAACAGGAAGGTGCTCCAGGACATGAGGAAGAAGAGCGCCGTCTCCAGCAGCTGGAAATCCCGCAGCTTGGTAAACTTGGTGACGTGGAGGAAGAAAGGTCAAGGATCACAGTGCCTGTGGATTAGAGGCCTACAAAACCAAACATCTCTGTGCAACTTTATTTAACTACTGCATTTGTCAAATGACATCAATGTATGTTACCTCACAGCAGTTCTTTGTCGCAAATGCCAAGTCTACATTTGCCAGTTGTAGAAGAACAATTTTAATTCTTTTAATTGTTATCATTTTAGTGATTTAATCACGTTCAACGAGCAACACGTGCAAAATGGCATGGTACAATGGCAAAATGACTTATTTGGCATTTTCTCTCTGCCAAGGATATCAGTGCCGTCACGACTCCAATGACCACACCGAGAGCGAAAGAGCCGCTGAAAACTCCCAGGAACACGCCGAAGGACTTGAGCATGGCCATGGCCTCAAAGGTGTGGCTGTTGTCCCCCTGAGGCTGGTAGGCCACTATGGAGCTGTTTCACAACCCCACACAGGAACAGAGGCGAGCAAATAAAAAACACAGGACAGTCAGGGCACAGCAAAAACACAGACATTAAACCGAACACCTTACACCTAAATGATGCTGTATTTCTACGTTCTATTATATGGTAACTGTATGTGTGTTTATGGGATATTCCTAAACATCCATTTAGCCTCCTAGCTGATAAAGACCTTGTAAAATTAGTATTGTTCTTGTGCAAACTACAGTTGCTATGTTGTAGGCTACTGCTAAAGGATGCTGAGTGATACACATATGTCTTAAAAAAAAAAAGACTGAAGTAGTTGCTAAATGTATTGGTCTTAAACCCAACTAAACTTGGTAGACTCTGCAATTACAGTTGAATAGCTACTGTAACATACCAAAACAGGAGACAAGGGAGATGAAACCACAGCAAACACCATGCACTTTCAGTGGGAAATACAGACAGTGTTTACATTATTTAACACTGAGGTGGCCCACATTTTCATTACTGCTGCCTTACAAGGCACGGTCTGATGCAACCACAAGCAGAGAGTTTTTTACTTAACTGTGTTTATTTGTAAAACTGAAAGGGAGCTGTTATATGTACACAGCCAATGAAAGCACAAACACTGTAAAACTGCTAATGCAGTGTAGTCTTGACAATCAATATGGGATTCTGTGGGATACCTGCCAAGAAAATCCCTTAGACTAAAAAAATCCAGGGTTGAAACTTTGGAGTTTGATTCTAAACTTGATTCAAAGCAGTTAAGGAAATTTAAGATATGCGGAAGTGGAACATCTGAAAGCACTATCTAAGTTCCTTCTTCCTGCAACTGTTTTAATCTTGACCAAGTCAAAGATTATCGGATTTTCTGTCAAAACCCATTTCCAGCTTTATTGGATGCATGTCTGCAGCAGAAAGGTCAAGGTGCAGCATTGATATCTAGGGCAAAGCAGGGCATGTCTGTGTTTGTTTTTACCTGCCTTGCTGAAATGCAAAAGAGATTTAGTAGAAACTATTCATGTGTGGGAGAGAGAGAGGAACTAGAGAAGCCTGCTGAAACAAAAACTACATGCTAACATGGGGGCAGAGTCAGACCACAGCATGTCATCCCCATTGTAAGGGGGAGTAAGTAGGAGGAAACACTCTCTTCTCAACCAGTCAGCAAATCACCTCAGTCCAGCCTCACTTCACAGTAGCTTTGATTTTATGTTCAAGGCCCATCAGCCACCAGTAGTGCCGGTGAGTGGCCAATGAGGGTTATATATATGCAAATGAATGAAATGTTTCCAAATCTGGCAACCGTGCTCAGAGGCGGGCCTGAAGGGTGATTGGCTGTGCATGGCCTGAGCCAGGGCCCGGGCGATGCGCCCAGAGCAAAGGGGGTGGGGAGAGGTTGGGGGTGTCACTCAATGAGCTGGTGAGTCTAAGCACTACTGGTGCAGCACACCCGTTGCGGGGCGTGGCGGTGGAGTTGGGCACGCCCTCTACCCACTGAGGCGTGGCTCCGCGGGTGTGGCGGGCCGCCGCCCCACTGTGGCTGTGGCGCCCGTAATAAATTAGAATGCTGGAGAGACAGACAGATGCCCGGATGCCCAGGGAGGGGGGAGGATGAAATCGGCCATTAGGGTCAGAACAAGTACACGCTACAAAAAACATTCCACTCTGGCATTGTTAACAGGGTTAGTCACACGTTTTACACAGTTTTTAAAGCACAGCTGCATACTAGCACACCTTTCATGTTGTTCAGATGAGTGTGTGTGTGTGTGTGTGTGTGTGTGTGTGTGTGTGTGTGTGTGTGTGTCAAAAAGAGACAGACAGACACAGGCAGACAGGGTGTTTCAACCATTCTAATTGTAACGTCTCTCTAAACAAAGAGCAAGTGTATTCTGCTGTCTTTTATCTCATGTGACCTGCCTTTAATTCCAGCATGAGTAAATTACAGGGAAATGCCAGGCCACTCTCTGATAATTAGGCACGATGGAACAAATCACATCACTATAAAATGAGACTGAGCCCCAATTGTGCTCGCAGCGATGCTGAATCTAGTCTGAAAGTTCTGAGATCGAGAAAGAGTACTCACGAGGAAAGTACAACAGCAACAGCATCATTCAGAACACTCTCTCCAAACAGCAGGGCGTAAAGGTCCACATCTACCTGCAGCTCATTAAAGATGGCCAGGACCGTCACTAAAGGAAACAATAAGGAAGACCTCAATCAAGCAATGTTTTTTTTTTTAAAGAGTCAGTTACACTGTACACTGAAAGTGAATATTATGTGCATGCTCAATATTATACTTGGATTTAGACACCCGGTAAGAGACATCTTGTTCTGCAGCGAGCTTAGAGAAGACTGGGTGGTCAAACTTTCAAAATGGCCAACCTATAACCCTCCCCTCAAATACCTTTAAATGATCCATCACACCCCTTTCCATAACATGAATTTATCTCACATATCTAAACTTCCTTTGGCTCCCCAGTGAGGATACCATACCTGGGTCCGTAGCCGAGACGATGGCACCAAAGAAAAGGCAGTCTGTGAAGAAGAAGTCCCCTCCTATCTGCCCCACCTGCTTCATCAGCATCACACAGCCATACATGAGGAGCCTGGCAAGAACAAAGCCAGAACCTGGGTCAGTCATGCATCGATCATCCTCACCGTGTCACAGCATTACTTGCCTGGGTGCACAACCCTACCATGTACTCACCCAATGATGAAACATGAGATCACTGTGCCCAGAAAGGCGTAGGCCAAGATAGAGCCCATGTTCCTGAAGAAGTGTCTCTGTGGAAAGCCACAGGAACAGAGCGACAAAATCAACACTGTGACAGAATTTGATGACGAGTATTAACTTCAAGGAGAACTTCAACAAATTTAAACCTATATCCTAGCGTTAAAGACCTTGGGATACAGTCTGTTGCCAAAACAAACAAAAAAATTGTTTGTATTGGTGGAGAGTTTACAGTAGAGGTGAGATTGGCTAGGGTTCTATAAAGCAAAACTATCAGGGAAGATTTCTGAATCTATTTTGTGCCACTTAAAAGGCTGTACATCTCTTTGTAAGCCCCATGTCAAAGGTTCAAATGTGCTGAAGCTCTCCTTTAAAATTCTGAAGTAGTGTTAGAGCTTCACTAACTGCTGTACAGTTCTTACCCGCTTTAAGCTGTAGCCTGCATGAAATATTATAGGGGGCAGGAGAATGTTGAAGAACACCTCAGGATCAAAGGTGACCTGTAAGGAGACATGACCATGTGAGATACAAGGAACCAAAAAGTTTATAACCGGAATCTAGAGACTATTATTCAAGGAGCAGCAAGAGTCTTCCATCAAGTTTGATTCAGGTAACACCATTTTCAAAGCCCTAGTTTCTCACGTTATAGTCACCTTGTACATAACTGAAATATTATTCATAAACCAAGCAATCCAGTACTTTCTTTAAGACAGTAATGTGTTTACTCTGACAGTGCATGAAATCACTTCAAGGACTACCAAAGGACTTTAGTGCCCTGATGAAATTTACAGCAGCCATCAAATGGTTATAGTTGCTATTGGCAGGCAGTGGTGTGCTTTTACAGGCATGCCATACTAAAACTACAGCTAAAATGAAAATCATGACTTCACCTTCTATCCATAAACTGGTTACAAACGGTTTCAAGTCATTTGTTCAAATCTGTCACTTTCTGGTTTCTGCTTAATATATCTAGTATTGATAACTGGAAAGATAGTTAAAGATAGCTCTTGAAACTGTCCATTCCTGACTTGCCAATAATAACAGGGTACTTTTGATAACCAAATGAAATTCATTCAACAATTCTTTGCAGAGTTATTTTTAATATATATAGGTGTGTGTGCAATCTTATGTACATACATGATGTACACATATAACTTTTTTAACAGCCAAAACATTAATTAGTAAGAAATTGTTTTAGACTGCAAAACAGTGTTTGTAAATTAGGTGTTTAACTTTGAGCACTTTTTATGTCAAAGCCTTATGATAAAGGCTTGCATACATGGCATTAGACATTGCATGCTCCTTTACCTGTAGTCAGGGGCACAACATACAGTAAGCCCAAAAAACTGCCACACAGCATTCCACTGATTGGCTCTGGCCGCTCTCAGCCTGTGCTGAGAGTGTGTGTTAGAGCTGACTCTATCAAAAGCGTGTAATGAATACAGTGAGTGCAGAGCACAAGTTCAGTCCTTCAAAACCCTCTGCACCAGAATGCAGCCATGAAATGTGATGTCGCAATCACTGTGTACCCCTGTTCTTCCCAATGTTGTTGTTGACCATATTAAAGTGATACCGAGCCTTATAAGGTAATGGAGTATGTGTGATGGAGGCATCTTTAGACAGGTCTTAGGGTAAAATGAGAGGAGATGTTGGAGACTCAGGTTCTGGTTTTGTGATTACCTTACGAAGCATTTCATTGTCTTGCACATCATCCACCTCTTTGGCACTGATCTCGCCCTTCAAGGTGTACTCGTAGAATTTGCCACTGACGTTTACCAGCAGTGTGGCAGGGCTGGCATTCACGTGGCAGCTCAGTGTGATGTTGTTGATGTCTCGTGGCACGTGAATGCCATATCGTAGTACCACACCAACCAACAGTCCTAAAATGAGGCATTACATATAAAATGATAAAATAAAAATGATAACTGAGTCACAAATTATAACATGAATAATCTTATAACACTCAACATGTCAATGCTTCTGTTTCACAAAACAATGCCACATCATCCTGGTTGCTTTTTTATTGACCATAATTCGATTACCTGTAGAGCTGCGCACATGTTTCACACGGCCCAAGATAAGCTATTTCTGCCTTCTACTAGGCAGAACCGGATGTCTTGTCCAGTTTTATATAATTCAACGTAAAACTTACCACTGGAGTCTGACGTATAACGCTTCATTGATGCAAAACATTTCGCGTTGGAAAGGCTATCTCTGAAGCTAACGTTATATTAGCCAGGCAGTCAGATCACACACTGTAGCTGAACACTGTGTCAAACACCACTTTTCATTTAAAACTTAACCATTTATACGCGACCAGTAAGGTTAATTCAATCAGTGCTGCTTTGTCAGACTAACGTACACAAGGTATTATATTGCAGCAAGCTAGCTTTCACTGGTGGGCATGACGGTGGCAAAACAATGACATCGGACATCTATGTTCAGCAGCAGATTCTTACCATATATCATAGCTAGTCCCGTTTCGTGTAAAAATCTAAACCGCCGGTGTTTAAAAAGCCAAATAGTTAATATTGTAAGGGTTAGAAGCATGATAAAAATTAGCAGATCGGCACTGTCTTGTCTATGGCTTTCCTCAGCCTTCTTCTCTGTTACGATGTTCTCCATTGCACTGTCTTCAGCTCTGGACAAGCAAATCGTCAGGCTGACTAAAACACAGAGGGACAACGTCCCTGATGCACCACAATTCGCGTTGGTTTTCCACCTGGAACCCATGTTGACATTGCTTTATTATAAGCAGTCTATGCGTCTAGGTTCCCAATGTCCACTGTTGTAGCTGGAGAGAGGAGGGGTATGGATTGTTCCTGATTCAACGCCTTGCTCCGCCCAGCGGCACTATGCGTCACCTCAGGGAAACATGTTGATTTTACTTCTGTGTATCAACATTGCGCGCATCTCACGCAAATAGACATTGTCGTTTTGAAATATGATCGTGACATCTCCTTCCTTTGAATAGCTATCCAATTACAATTAATCATTCTATAAACCTCTAATCTTGATACACATTTAACTTATATTTAATGGTGTAGTTTAGATGTTTCATGTCTAATGTGCAATTATCAAATAATCAAGAGGACACGGGTACGCCTTAAAACTTTTATTTTGAATTGCACTATCACCCAATCCGGAAATTGATCTCTTCGGTTCAGTTTGTACACCACTCATTGAAGATGGCTTCGTCCTTTTGGAAAGGTGTCGTTGGTTTAGGCCTGTTTGCCTTGGCACATGCGGCATTTTCAGCGGCACAACGTAAGTATTCTTGTGTAAAAGAAACATGGTCCGACTTCATATTTTGTGATTTGCCAGAGCAGGAACTATCTATGAAAGCGTTAGGCCACACTAAGTACGTTAGCTTGGTAGCTTAGCGTTAGCTGCTCACTGGTTTAACGGTGGCTCAATACTCGCTAACGAGCTAACTAACAGGAACAAGATTATGGCTAGCTGCTTGAGTTAGTGAACGTAATGGTTGACTTTACAAATGGACAGTATTACCGGGAGAAAGGCAGACATTGCCCGTTAGGCACTGTCAGTTGCATGTGACTGAAGTGAACTCTTTGAATGGACGTTTATTGTGCGAATATTTGGTGCATGACGTAGCCAGCAAAGGTGCTGCTGCTGCTGGTAGGCTTCATAGCTAACGTTAGCTAATTAATGTGAACGATCTCTTTCCCTTGCTGCATCCTTGTAACAGTTGTGGTATGCGTTAACACCATAGGGCAGCGCATAAGCAGAAATGTGATCCAGTGATCTTACTGATGCTTGCAGATTATTGTTAATCGGATAGTTTGCACTTGGTATTCCATTTACGTTTACCTTGATTACTCATTCCTGAACAGTTACCCATTATCATTTTTTTTCTGTATGGTGAACTTGCCGTCAACAATAGTGATTGTATGTAGATATTATGCTGCTTTGCAACAAAGAACTTTTCTTACTAACGTGCCTAAATGCATCGCTGTGTAGTAATTCTTTCAAATCTCACTGAGCTAGAAGAGTCCTGCACATATGTCCCAAAACAACATTATTTTCTAATGTATAAGCTTCCAGTAAAATTACCCTGTGGTGTCTTGTGGTTAAGGTGGGTTTTTTAGTAATCTGTGGCTGACTTCTTGTTTCATTTTTTTTCTTGCCTGTACAGACCGATCCTACATGCGTCTTACAGAAAAGGAGAATGAAACGCTTCCCATAGATGTAAGAACTCTTTCCATCTGAAAGTCTCGTCTTTGTTCTGGAACTATTTCGACTTCAAACATCACTAATTTTGGTGCCTTCATTTGGCTTTTTAGACAAACAATTGTGTTTGATTGATTTACAGATTGTCCTCCAGACGTTGTTAGCGTTCATAGTGACCTGTTACGGAATAGTTCACATCGCTGGAGAGTTCAAAGACATGGATGCATCCTCAGAACTGAAAAACAAGTGAGTGTCTCCATTTGAAATGTCAAGGTTTTCCACGATGGCCTTGGTGTTTGTTTTGAGTTTTGTCACGTTTCAGCATTTTCACTATTGTTTTTGACTCACCTGCAGGACGTTTGACACACTGAGGAATCATCCCTCGTTCTACGTGTTCAACCACCGGGGCCGCGTGCTGTTTCGCTCCCCAGAGCAGGAGCCCTTGACTGCTCCCCAAGCGCTACCCTCAAACCCGTTACGGTTACGCAAGCTGGAGAACTTCCATTGAGACTGGCCTTTTACTGGGTTACCGTGCCCATCTCTCTCCCTCCTCCTCTGTCGTTCTCTCTTTCTCACTTTGTGCACCAGTGAGCTGCCTGGGTTGATGAGGGATGGAGGAAGATGTCAAACCAATTTCCCCTGTCCTTAACTTCTCCGCATATGTTGTATATGCTGTATAAATTTGCATCTCTTCAACAGTGATTTCCACATGTAAATCTTTGGACTGTGCCAACTCCTTGTTTTTTTTTCTTTCCAGCTGACTTGTTTGTAAATAATGTTAATGCTTGGGAGTCTTAAGGATGAAAAAGAGAAAAATCTTCCCAGTCCTCACAGGCATCGTCACAGAGGCTCATTTCATTCTTGTGTCGCACAAAGGGGTTCAGTAATGTCTCATGTTAAAAAAAGAAAGCAAAAGCGCACACCAACCTCCACATTTTAGGCTGAGCAGCTGTTCCTGACTGAATTATGTTCTTCCCTGCCATGTGCTTGAATAAGGGGATGTCAAACGGACCATACAGTGTATTTATGTTTCGTTCATGTTCATCAGTGTCTGGATTTCAAAATAGTTTGTTATGCAATAAACAGCTGAGGTCATGGAAATACATTAATGATAATCTGTAAAAGCTGAAAGAGATGGATTGAAGGCAGGTTAGCAACAATGCTAATGATACTGTGAACACCTAATGGAGACTAATGGTACATTTGTTTTGGGGAGAATGTTTGTAACTTTGTTCCACTTTTATGTTATGACATTTTTAACTTAAAAATAATAAATTCTGAAGTTTTATGGAAGAATTTGTAACCGAACACATACTCTGACATTTTTTTCCCTATTATTCATTACTATCTGCATGTCTTGACACCACTTATTGATCTGAGCAGGCCAAGGCTGAGTACTACTAGCATGTTTTAACAAGATTGCATGAAACACGGAGTACTTTCAAAGGCTTCAGCAGTTCTCCTCCCCCCATTTATTATTAAAGCAGCAGTATTATCGATGCTTCTTAAAGGTCCCTGTAGTGTGATGCATGTGATCTTTGATGTGTGCCAGGACTGTAAGCAGGCCTAAATGCAGTTAATGTGCAGGTGATATCTGGCTGCATAACATTCATCCTTCTGTAGAATAAGGTTTGTCACCCACTGATGTAACCACTGTCATTCACATGACTTGGAATTAAGTATGCAAGGCCACTGCATGTGCTTAAGATGGGGAACTTACTAAACTACAGTGTAACCGATAGTGCTTTAGTGTTGTCTCAGATATACACAAGGTCAGAAATCATTCAGTTTGAAGTCTACATGGTTACATAAACACACACAGTTTGAACTTTGTCATGTTTATTTTGTTTTTCCTTAAAAAATCATAAAATTTTCAGATTTTCATATATAACAGTTTACAAAATGTTTTATACAACTTTTAAAATATTCTCATTTTAGGTTCTGGTAAGAATACCATCAAAAATAATCTATATTTCATTTATGAACATTTAAAAGTAGTATACATCTGCTATTCAAAAAAAAAAGAAGGAACTCAAGGAACAACAACTGGGAGTCTGATGGCCTCCCGCAAGTTACTCAGAACTGCCAAACGTATGCCTTGCAGCTGCCCCTCGAAGGAACAGGTGACGTATGATGGGGTGGCTGCAGAGATCTTGGACCACCACGTTATTTCCGAGGCAGGACAATGAAAGTTCTGTGGACCCAAACACAACTTGGGCCAGGCTTAAGCCAAACATGTGTACCCCCCCTCCCTTAACCCCTCCTCCTGGGGTTTTTTTCCAAGAAGTTGGTTTTAGTGACTAACCAAGATAGGTTAACTCAATGCAAGTAGTAAATCTTCTAAATCTAATGGATTTGAAGCTTTATCCATATCAAAACAAAGCCACTGAACTTGGCTATTAGTAGATTTACCACTTGCTCAGAGTTCCCATACCCAGGTAGCTGACTTACCATTCTGGAATACCCCCCTGGTCCTCAAGGACTAACCAGCCTGTTTAAGTGCTGAACCTCATTGCAGAGCCAGTGTTCTGCAGAGACTATTGCTTAAAGGACTGCTTGCGTGTGAGGAGGCTGTCGATGAGCAAAGTCAGTCTGTCAATCACATCCTATCTTAAAGCACAGACACGGGAGCTCCACATATCAGACTGAGGTAGACTTCTCATGTGGGCCTCAGATTGTTTATTGAACTAGTTTGTTGCTCTCCCAACCTTTGTGAGCTTGCAGCCACACTGGATTTTCAAGTGGTGTCAATTGAGGAAGTGTAAGTTGAGATCCCTTAACAAAAATTGCCATCATTCTGATTATTGCTGTGTCGTGGTGTAGAACACATCAGCGGCTGTGGGTGGCCAATAGTTGCCCCTTGGGCACAGGCATTACACTACCCTAAGATCTGACATTATGACATTTCCAATTCTTCACCCTGCATGAGGGTTGCACTTGTAACAAAAATTTCCAGGCCCGACCTGTGGCTTCTTAGAAGCTTTGAAGACAATGTTAATTCTGTCACCATTTGGAGTGTGTTTGTGTGTATGTATCAGTAGATACAGTGTTGGTGTGGTCGGCTGGTTCAGAAACACACTACGGTAGCTATGAGTCTTGATTTAATGTCTCATGACTTTCAGAACATCTCCCTGTCCACCCTCTTTCCAAAAAAGAACACTCAAACTAGTGTGACCCCTGTTACAAAAAAAGAAAGAAAAAAAAGATCCTGTATCCTTTCATCCTCTGTGTTTTTCAAATCCCATGCCTCCCCTGTCCTAGGGCTAAGCTGTGGCCCAAGGGAGCTGCTGATTGGTCAGTCTTTCCTCCTCATTAGGGTCAGACGATGTGTGTGTGTGTGTGAGTGTGTGTGTTGGTGTTTGTCGGTGTGGCCCCTTGCTTTCTCGCTCCTCAGTCTTCTGTCTCATTTGTGTGTGTGTCTCTTGTATCTGTGGTAAGCGAGTCGGAGGTGACACTATCTGCCGTAGGATGTTGTTGTTGACCCTGGGTGGCACTATCTGCCGTGGATGTTGTTGACCCTCTGCGGTTGCGGTTGCGCTAGCATCTGCCTCTCCTCCATCTCTTCCAGGGCCGTCTCCAGCTGCTGGATCAGCACCCGCTTCTTAAACCTGCACACATATCGCCATGACAACGGACAAAGAGGAAGAGAGAGAGTCAATGGTGAGGATGGAAAGAAGGACAAAGAGAAAGAGGAGAGAGAGGAGAGGGCAGTAAGGAGAGGCATAGGTCAAAGAGGACAAAGATGGACAGAAGATGGAAAGAGTGAGAGAGAGTGAAAGTGGAAGGGAGAGAGGGAGGGAGAGAGTGAGATAAACAGGGAAGATTGAGAGAAAGGGGGGGGGGAAAGAGAGGGATATACAGGAAAAAGAGAGGGACAGAGGGAGAGAGTGAGGGGAGATGTCAGGGTGAATTTAGGGCAGCAGGAGGTTGTCTCCATTCAGGAGGCCTGAAAGGCGGCAAGGGGACAGGCGGTGTGTGCGCGTGTAGCACAACGGGGGTACTGCAGGATGCCAGATTGGTGGTGGGCACAACAGATGCGACCTCGATGTCTTTTGGCTCCCGCTGCATTGCCAGGCTCGGTGTGGCTCGATACCGCCAACGACTGTTCGAAACCCTTGAGGGCACATTTAGTGCTATTATCTAGAACACACTACCTGGCTTGCTTTACATCCTGGTAACAATAACAAACAACAGATTTCTCTGATAAAAAAGAAATCCGGGACTCTGTAGATTCTGTAATAAGCAGCTGGCGATTGGCCACAGTCTGACTGTAAGAGCCAATCAGGAAACATCTGAAGAGATGTGCAGCCATGCTTGTCAATCATTGTGTGTGTGCTCACTGAACTGAGCACCCTGAACCCCTACAGCGGCAGCAGCCTGTCAGATATTAATGCTTACACAGGAAGTATGATTCATATGCACAGTGATATGAAAATATGTATGAAAATTGACAGGATACCAGGTGTCCCATAAGTCTGGAAGCCACAGGGATTTACAACATTTTTTTTTATTATGCTGCAAGTAATCCATGCCCATGAGTAGAGAGGAGAGACTTCAACCTATTTTGTATGTGACATAGTAGAAGTCACTTTGATCACTAAGTATGTTACAATAAATAATAAATGTTTGCCACATTATGTAATGCATTTTCGGACTATTTTGTCATTTTACTGGACTTTTACATGGATGTGATGGGGGAGATGGGCTGGTATATGAATCCAGACTCACCTGGCGGCCTCTTTGATGGCATGGTGGATGAAGTACCTCTGCACAGAAACAGGCCCTTTCACCTCCTCCAGGAGCCTGAAGATGGTCTCATAGTCTGGCAAGAAGCACACGGGAGAGAGATTAACAAGAATGCTAAGACCATCAAGATCAATATCAATCTCACTACACATGCTGCTTTGTTCTGTGAATGTTGTCTTTTTATGATCAGCTAAGTGAACCAGAGCCCAGAAAGGGACTTGAAGGCTTGCAAAAAAGGGGGCTACGTCATGTAATAAAAATGGCTGGTGTGTGTGTGTGTGTGTGTGTGTGTGTGTGTGTGTGTGTGTGTGTGTGTGTCAGGTGTCCAGTGCTAGCATGTTTTAAAAGGCACTGGAAGTACTGACTGCAGCCAGACTGGTGTGTCTGTGTGTGTGTCCATAAGTACTCACTGCGGCCAGGCTTGCGGACCTCCTTGATGACCCGTGTGCGCAGCTCGGCGTTGCTGCCTTCCAGCGGAATCATGATGACGGTTCCCGGGCCGCCGCCCTCCCCTGAGCCGTCCGTTGCCCCCTCCTGGCTGGGAGGACTCAGGCCCTCGCAGTTCTGCGCCCGCTCCGATGGCGGCCTCTCGTCCAGGCCGTCCTCCCCGAGCCGCTCGTCCACGCCGGGTCCCCGCTCCTCGCCGCTGTCACTCAGACCCACCCCTCCCCTCTCGTCCAATGAGATGCCGGCGGGACCGCCGTCCACCCCTCCTGGCCAGCCCTCACCAGGCTCCGCCCCTGGTACTCGGTCGCCATTGCTCTCAGCTCCGAGGACACTGTTTCCCTCCACTCCTGTAGGGGGAGACATAGACAAGTGCAAAGATGATGATACATGGGGCCATTTTTTGAGCAATGTCACAACACAATAAGCTCTTGATATTCTAATCTGATGACCACACCAAGTTGCAAGCTAATGACTTAAGCTGTGTTGATAAAAATTAGCTGCCTAATATCAGTGGGAAAGCAACGTTTTCTGGCTTAAAAAGTTGCCCTGTGCATCATCACCTTAAATCAACCAGTGTTTCCCACTGGGAATTTGTTAGGTTATAGTGCTGGTTGTCCAAAAAGGTGCGGGTTATGATTTAGAAATATATTATTGCTCTAAAATAATCCAAATTAGCCCTTTGCTTCGTGTTTTTCTTAAAGCTTTCCAGCTGGTATAAATGAATGGCAATTAAAGTGTCTATTGCCATACATATTCCTAGAATTTTATTACGCAACTTTAAGCCCAAGTCTAATTTTGGTGCTCTATTGGGAAAACTTAGTTAAGGGGGGAGGGATGTATTGTTACTATAACTACTATAAAGCGTTAGGGGAATAAACACAGGCATCTGTTTTGACAGGAGAGAGCAAAAAAACAGCATATTTTCTGAACACCTGTGCTGGCATCACTGATGACTGTTTATTGAGGCAAAAGATGAATGGATTCCCTCAGCAGCTGGTGTACAGTTAGGCAACTTGACTGAGCTTGCCTAACAATGCTTGCAAACAATGCGAGCAGTGCACACTCAGCTCAAATGCTCCAAAAACGGTATGAGGAAGGAAGCTAAAATATCACCGCACTATTCCCCAGCTGCAGGACGCTGCCCGTAAAATAACCAAATCATCATGAGCTTATCTGTCTCTTTCTCAAACAATGTCAGACTGAGGAAGTCTTTAGGGTCGGTTATCTGACAGCACGGCTCAGAGGCAAGAGCTGCTGCCGAGGGTGAGCACATACACCTATTCCAGACTTCAAAGAAGATAGATTTACTCAGTCTTCAGTATTCAATAGTGTCGATTTCTCTTTAACTTTCACAACTAGATCCTTTTCTAGCTACCTTCCCCTTTGTCTTGACCCATCTGTCTTTTCTCTCTATTTGTCTGTCTCTGCCCTCCCTTCTCTCTGTCTCTCTCTCTTCATCTCTCACACACACACACTTTCTCTGTCTGTACATGCCTCCCTTTTCCTTCTCTCTCTTTGTCAATCTCTCTCTCATACACACTTTTTCTTTATATGTCTCTATTTCTTTCTCTCTCTGTCAATCTCTCACCCCCAACTCAATAGTGTATCCCATCTCCCATCTCTGTGGCCTAATTACCTGTGAGCAGTGGGAGGGGATAACTGGCTATGGGCAGTGGGCGGGGCTAATTACCTTTGGGCAGTGGGAGGAGCTAATTACCTTTGAGCAGTGGGATGGGCTTGATGAGACCCTGCTGGCCCTGAGCTCCTGCAGCTCCTTTGGTCACCACGTGGTTGGTGATGATGGGCGGAGTCTGTGGCCGCCGCAGCAGAGGGGACATGCTCCTCCGCCGCTTGGGGGCCGCGCCCGAGTTGGGGTCCCCCGAGCTGCCCCTCTTCTTGTTCTGAGGGCCCGTCACGAACTCATCTGCCTCGTCAATCATCATCCCCTGTGGAGGAGAGGAGGGGGAAGACATGTTGGTAATTCAAATCCACGCACACACACACAGACACACAACAAAACAGACCATTGTAATAAGGCATTTTCCACAAAACAACACCAAAGCACTGCACAAATTTTATTTTAAACCAAAATGACTTCTTCAGATGTCATTTAATATTACTCACTAATTAGTGCAAACCCCATACTTATGAACACAAGGCTACCCTATTGGTGAGTTTAGTGTTATGGACACATTTACTAATTACTGCACACTAATGACTGTCAGCACATGGCTCCCCCACTGATAGGAGGTCAACGTGAAGGTCAAGGTATTTTTAATGTCCCTGAGGAGCAAGTTGTAGCACGTAGAAAGTGTCAATAATGCATGTTCTCTCACATGGCCTGCTTTACACTGCAGGGCAATTCCGATTTAATTTCCTCATAAGATTTTATTGACCATGCGGTTACACAGACTTTAAAATTGTGACCCACATCTGACTCTTGCAGTTACACTTGCTTGTCACCTGAAACTCTGCAGATGATTAGTAGTGTCTTTTTGGGAAATACACTCCCAGTGTAGCCATAGGTGGGCCTGTGCCCACCCACTTGTCAATCAGTCCCACCCAGTCAGTAGGTTCTATAAGTTTGATTGACTGTTTTAGCAATAAAAATAATTAGTGTCTTCTGGGCTAGGTGCACCTGATTATTTTCTGTGCCCAACCATTTTATGATTTCTGGCTACGCCCCTGATACAGCCAGGGGAAAAATGGTCAACCCCAAAGCTGGGCTGATGTTAGTCTTGCACTATATAAGTTCACCAAACATTGCCAGAATTTTGAGTCGGTGAAGGGCCATCATTGCATCATATGCATGCGCTTCAACCGTTTCGCCTTCGATAACTCAGACGAGTGTCTGAGTGTGAGAGAGACCTCAGAACCGGTGAAAGAACCCTACTAGAATTCTAGTTCTTTTCTCCTCGTCTTTCACCCACTTCAGCTGCTTCTGGAAAATGTCATTAGTGTGAAAATCGTAGAAATTGTAATGAAACTAACTGTAAGGAGAAAAAAAGTAAAAAAAATTCTGACCTGCATGTTTTAAATGGCAGTCGTATGCGACACATTTCCAATTGATATCTGATTTATAACCATTCGAATAAGGCCTTTACACAACCTGAATATATCTGAATCCTTGCTGTATTTCCATTTACACAGTCATGTAGCAGATCAGAATTGTGCCACATTTGACAAAAAAAAAATCAGAATTGGGTCGCATTTATCTAACAGTGTAATTGTAGCCTAGTTGTCATGCACAAACTGAGTGTGAAACACAGTGATGTGAAGCCACAGAGGCCTTTGAGCCCTGCTGTCATGGCTACCTTCTTGTCCTGCTTGAAGGGGTTGCCGAACGTGTGCAGACGCTTGGGCTGGTCGGGGTCGATCTCCCGCAGCGGCGACGGCATCATCTTCAGGTACTCCTGGTAGTTGCCCATCTGGCCCACGGGGATGCTGTGCAGGTAGTCTGTGGAGCGGAGAAGAGAGGGAGCAGCGGCCCCAGACACAACCATTACGCTCGGCGTTTCACCTTCGAAGGGCATGACTGAGTAACTCCATTAGGCCTCATTAGAGTGTGTGGCTCATGTTTGTCTTTCTGAGAGGGCCCTGGGCACTGGCGGCACTGACAAACACATGTTTGTGATCGCTAGTACACAGAGTTCCAAAAGTGATGAAAGGGCTCTATTTTTAAACGGAAAACAAATATGACACAAATAGTCACCGAAAACATCAACCTATTAGACAGGGGACTTAAAACTTGGCATAGACCACGGCAGCCTGAAAAAAAATCCCTGACGTAAATTACAAGGTGCATCTCAAAAACTACAACTGGTTCTTTTTTTCTGTCAGCACATGCGGATAATGAAGGGACCATGAGGACAAAATAATGATGTGAATCCTTGCCTGGTAGAGGCATATTGGCCTTACAACATTAAAGACACACCACAGTTTTGTAATTGGACCACTGTGTGCACACACAAGTATCTGAAACAAAATAAGGCCACTGCTGCAGTGCTTAGACAAACAACATTCACACCTTTTCAGACAACAGCAGCTGGTTTCAGCTAAATTGATACTTCTGTGGTTGTTTAGCCAGCTGAAGGCAATTGTATTACACATGTGTTTTTTCCTCTGCCATCAATACAAAAAATCTTAGGCAGCTCACTGAAATGTAACCATATGTGTCTGAAAGACTACGTTTCTGTGTAAACACCTTCCTTGCAAATGTTTGGAAAATTCTGAACAATGGGAATAAAAGGGATGTCATTCCTTGCGGCAATGAAAATATGCACACCCACAATGCGTCCTAAACTGCCTGTCGTGGAGGTGTTAGTGTATTTTCAAAAAGCTTATGTCAACGACTTAATAAATGTAAAGTTGGGATATATGCCATCTACATTGATGCCATCTAAATTGAAAGTGATAGTGGAGTGTCAATTTGTGTATCTTTTATAATGCTATATTATTCGTCTATTCTATTTCTTTATTCTTCTTTTCTGTTTATGTTACTAAGAAGAGAGAGGCAGCATTTTGATTCTTGTCTATGTCCTGTACCTACAGTAGTAGTATTAACAATAAAATCTTTGAATCTTCAACACACAAAAAGGTTCAGCTTGATCTCAGTGAAACTGAATCAGTGAACAGTAAATGTGTTTTAGATCTATTCTAGTTTTTCATTTTTTCCCTACCTTCATCCTGTCCTCTGATGAGCTTCTGGGTTGTCCTCAGAAGGTTGGAGCGCATGCGGGTCACCTGATCCAGGAGGTTCCGCCTTGGAATGTCATAGGCATTCCGATAGGCCTGGGGCTTCAGATCCTTTGCAGGAAATAGAGAGAGAAAAATGTAATAAATGGAAAAAAAGTGATTTATGACTAATGTTCAAAGGGCCTCCTGATTCTGGTCATATTAAGCAAACGGAGCTGGCTTTCTTATGTTGCCTTCTGCCAAATCGATCTCGATTGCAAAGCGAAAAAAAAAAACATGATCTCTGGCGTTAATATTTCATGCATGACCTGCCCGTGGTACCTTATTGAGCAGTGCAATCTGGAAGCCGGCGAACTCTTTGAAGTTGATGTCGGCAAGACGGAGGGGCATCTCCCCGGTGATGCCCTGCAGCAACTGCTTGAAGTCGCGGCGGTGGGCCAGCGACAGGGCGCTGGAGTGGTTCTTCACCTTGATGCCCGTTTCCTGAGGTGGCTTCTTGCCCACCGACGCGATGAGACGGTCTGACTCTATTTTAGCCTGAGGAGACAGAAAAAGGATCAGGTTAACTAAAAGAACAGCCAATGCAAGAAAACACAGGTCAAGTCTATCAGCAGGCTCCCGTTTCTGCTGCTGTTCCACATTCGTTGCGGTGTGCTTCCAGCAGACACAATAAATAATGGATTCCCACTGGCTTGTCTTGTTCTGAACATCTCCCCCTACTGCCTTCCTGTCAGTGTTCATAAAAGTAGTCTTGGGTAAAGCATGCTGCACTAGGCTCTTGTATACATGGCTGACCTGTTGGCTGAGCTTCTTCAGGTAGGAGATGACGCTGTAACTCAGGCCACAGTCCATATTGTCCGATATCAGATTCGGAGCTCCCATCATCCGCAGTGCCTTCTTCAAAGGCTACATCACAGACAACACAGAGATGGACAGATTAGGGACATGTTTAATAATTATCATTAAAGCCATAATGTAAAAGATCTTCTACCAATTTGTACAAATACCTCTCCTTTAAAACAAACTACTTTTATGCACATTCATGTTTGTAGTCAGGATAAAAATTAGAACAAAAGCTGTCTTACCAATAGAAAATACGGTGGCATGGACTTCAGGTAGATGTCAAAGGCCTGTCGCCATTTTAAGTTTGGCTTCAGCTTGTGCACTTTAAACAGGTCGTCTGTTGGCAGAAGTTTTTTGTTGGATGAGGAGGAAGACAGTAGGAAAGGAGGGAGGGAGAAAGAGAAAGAGAGAGAGAGCATTAAGGAGGAAACCGTAGACAGGGGGATGTTGAGGAAGTCGGTCTGCTTAAACCCATACAAACCTAAGCACAAGATCCAACCCCTGGAGGAGTTTTATTTTGCTTCCATGGTAACATGGGTGACACATTCATTTACTCGGGCTAAAAATATTGAAAAAGTGAGCGGGGTAGGAGACAGTGACAAATGCTAGCGTAGCCCCAGTGGGGGCTCCTAATGTAGCTCTCTGTGCCCTGAGCGAACGGCTCTCTGATTTGTTGTTCTTGTCTAATAGGGTTTGAGGGTTAATCAGATTCAATTAGGAAATATGAGCGCATGCATGGAAAACATGCTCTTATGCTTCTACTCTGCTCAGAAACACCCATATATGTACTGCACATACACACAGCCTAGCATTTTCACTTCAAACAGACCCACTTCTCGATACTCCCGAGCACTATTCAGTCCCACAGGGAATTTGTTAGTTAAGGTGGTGGTTGCCTGGGAAGGTGTGGGGTCTTGGTTGAGAAAAAATGTTACTCCAAAATAATTTATGTAGGCCTTTTCCAATCTGTTTGTTTAAAGCTTTTCAGTGTCCAGCGTCATACCTATTCCTATAATTTCATCACCTAATTTCAAGCTCAGGTCTAATTTTAATGTTCCATTGGGACAACTTAGATAACGTGGGGGCTGTGTGTGGTTAGGGTGGCCGCCTTAATTATTAAGCACTGGGGGGAAACACTGCCACATTTCCTCATGTGTTAAAGTCTGGTCCACCATATCCTGGCTATCCCCCATCTTGCACTTCCAACTTTTAATGTAATGCAATAGTGTAACTGGAAGCCCTATTTAAACGTTCTTTAGTCCTCTGTGGGTGTGTGTCAGGTGCGCTTCAGGGACTCATACACAGGGGGCGTGTGTGACTGAGAGAACACCTACCGAGCAGAGGCAGGAGGACTGGGTAGTTGTAGGGCATGACGAAGAGGTTGACACAGGTGAGCGTGGTGCTGGCTTTCAGGTAGCCGAAAGGGTGAGCCAGCTCGCTGTGCTTCCCGCTGCAGTTGACAAACACCTAGACGGAGAAGAAAAGACAGAAAGGAAGAGGGAGGAGAGAAGGGATTACAAACTGTAGCCATAACTAGCAACATTTAAGTAGCTAATCCAGGAGATTTTGGCAGTAAAACATATTGGCTTGATATGAGGTAAGCCCTTGTAAAGTCCGGAAGATTACTGGGACAAAGTGGGAGCAGGTGGGGGAGCCTGAAACATGGGAGAAACATGGGTTAAACGGGAGAGTTGGCAGCTATGACTACAGCACCATGCTCTTTAACCCCCACAATTTTCACTTACTATTCAACCAAACACACACAGAACAAACAGCCCGGCACAGCCTCAGGGGCCTGCACTGCGCTGCTTCCAAGCCTCGTTACTCTAGGATGCCCCCCTCGAGACGCTCCCGCTAAATATGTCCCCCCCACCCTCCACTCCCCAGCTTCCAACCCATCCAGCACTCCGGCTAAACATGCAGTCCCTAGGGGGAAACAGGGAGGGGAAGCGGGTGGGGGTGGAGGGGACTGCTTTCGAGAGACGGCCTCCCTTGGTGATGCACCGGCAGGTTTTTTTTTTTCTCTCCACTCATAATGCTTAATCAGTCTGGCTGCTAATGGGTAACATTCGTACTGTTACGACCCGGCTTGTAGGCCGCAACCTAAAAAGTGGTGACTGACAACAGAGTATTACAAAAATAACCCATTTCTAATTAGTATAAATAACCAATGCTAACACAAAGATAAATGTAGGGATGAGCACCCACATACAACAATCCAGAAAACAAAGGAAAGAGCATGGAAACGGTTGCAAGGACAGAGAGACAGAAACGCAGACAAGGGCTTCTAGCCACACACACACACAGGTGCAACCAGTCATGTAATTAGGTCCAGATCCCCACCCAAAGGCAGCATGTTCCCGCTCACTGCTAACTTCAAAAATGTCTGATGCTCATGCCACTCAGAGGGCAAATTTATCATCAGTTTGGTTTTTAGGCATCTCTGATCCACTTGAGGAGTCTTTCACCTTCAAATTGCATCACATAACTGGTACAAGGTGCATTGGGGCTAGTATGGGTGTGTTTTTGGCGCATATCGAAAACTTTTCACTTATTTTATTTCAAACTTGGCGATTATGCTGCTGAGCAGGATGCAGGTGAGCGCAGTGTCAAGTCTTTGGAAGTGGATGTGAAGGGTCAGGGTCTTTGGAAGTGGATGTGAAAATGCAAACACTGTATTTTGTAATGATATTTTGATCTAAACAATATGGCAACTGACTCCTGGTGCAATGTGCCAGCAGGCACAAAAACATTTAGCAGGTCTTGACCTCCATAATATGGCAAATAAATCTAGATGCAATATGCCTAGGGGGCAGGAAGTCCTGTTGTACACACACTGGAATAGTGGTTACATTTCAATGCCCCATGCTGCAGGCCATCAACAGAATATTAGCCATGAACAAACATGTTTGTTTTGATCCAGCTTACAGTAGAATATGGATGTGAAACAACACATCTAAAAACCCCAACCCTTTGAGTTGTGTGTTGTGCCAAGAGGCTGTTATTTTAGCCACACCTGTTGAACAGCATTGGTCTGGTGCAGTCATTGCGTGCTAATTGTCAAACCACACATAACCCTGGAACATCATCACAGCCCAACATTCCGAACATATTGTTGCACTTAGTGAATAGCCGGGCACACACAGTCACACAGACAAACCCTTGAGAATAGTTATTTAGATGTATGTAGATGTTATTTGGTCTGTGCAGACCCAAACGTAGCCTACCTGCCAGCACATGTGTGGAGACTTCCTCTCGAGGATGTACTGTGTGAGGGGCGAGGGCTCCAGCTCGTACTTGTCGAAGGGCAGCTTGTCGATCACCATGGGGTCGCAGTCCACGCATGAGAACCGAACCACCGGGTGGGCGGAGCGAGGTGGCTGCCAAACGAGAAAATGGAGAGAGACAGGTCAATGGGGTCGGGCCCAGTAACAGCATGGCATGTTTAAGGAAAAATATTCTGCACACTTGTGTTTTTTTTTACTTTTCTGTTATAACCAAAGCTTTTGGTGAGTCGACCTTCATTAGGGCACTGCAAATGACATACAAAAGACAGGTTCATTTTTATGTGACCGAGAATTACACGGAATCCACAAAAGGAGTTACACTGATGGGATGCAATCGGCACGGCGCGTGTAGAGTACAGACTGAAGCAATGGAGCTGGCAGCCAGCTGGGTGGAGGAAGGCTCACACCCTTCCCAAGCACATGACAACACAAGCTGTGCATCTATATTGGCCACAAACATACTCATACTTACTTGGACTGACATAGTCTCTCTCAAACACGCACACACACACACACACTAAACATTCAGGATGTAGACAGTGATGATAAATGTGGATGGCTGCACAGACTACTTAGCTGACGTTTTAAAAATATAGCCTGTAAGTGTTGTGTATGTTTAGCCCTTTGCCCCCCCAAAAATAAAAGCAGTACATGTCAAGTCAGAGTCACAGGGCTCATCGCTTACAGCACTGAAAAACTCACTGCTATGTTAAAGCCTAAAATCGTGCCCACACACTTATCCCACTTCACTGCAACGGCAACACAAAAAACTCTTTTCAAGCTCTGACATTCAAAAATACCCACGCTAAAAACAAAGCGTAAAAAAATAAGAATTTCTAAAGCAACAGGAACCAAAGCTTCTGTTCACGCCCACTGTGCGTTTCAGTTTTTTTATACGATCTGAAGCACGGTGGAAATAAGCGAAGGGATGAAATCATATGGTTGGCAGAAAATGAGGTCAAGGGAGGGCACCCAAAGTCATTAACCCACACACACACACACACACACACACACACACACGCACACAGACACACACACACACACACTCCATAAAAAAGACTGATCCGGGTATTCTGGAAAACGCCAGAATCTTTCCCTGACATCAGGCCTGAAGTCTCTTTGCTCAGAGTAAATGGAGAGAATGGGGGTCATATAACTGTGCACTTCTGGGACATGACTAAACTGTAGCCCAATTTGTGCATGTGTGCCTTTCAGCTGATGGGTTAAACAAAAGACGGATGTGATTACAGCATATGATCACTGCAGCTTGTGAGGGTTCATCTTTCGGTGCGCTGGTCTTGCTGGCTCATCGCCGTGTGCCGTAACCACGACAAACAGGACCGCCACCCAGAGGAAACACAGCTGACAGGCAGACGAGTGGTTATGCCAAAGGCCAGCAGCCGTTCTTCCCAAGAAGCATGTTCCTTTTCGATTTATTCTTTTCTGTGTATGTGTGTGTGTGATGATGTGTGTGTATGCCCTGGCAGGTGTGTGTGTGTGTGTGTGTGCCCCGAGGAGCGTGTGTCTGTGCGAGGTCCCCACCCTGACCCAATGAGGCCGTGTGTGTGTGTGTGTGTGTGTGTGTGTGAGGTGAAAGGGAGGCTCCGTCCCTAAAGGAATAGCGCTCCAAATGCTCCATGCGCTCAAGGCCTAACATGAGGCCAAATGGGCTCCTATGGAGTCTCAGTCAGCTGGATGTTACTGAGGAGAGGGGTGGGATGAGGACAGGAGAGAAGAGGTGGAGGAATGACGGTCTGTGTAATAATCAATGTGTGTGTGTGTGTGTGTGTGTGTGTGTGTGTGTGTGTGTGTGTGTGTGTGTGTGTGTGTGAAAGAATGAGCGAATGTGCATGTTAATACTGTGCACAAAATATTGATATCATGATAAATTGTGGCATGTGCTCTCTACTGATGCATATCGGTATGGTTGCTTCTATATCAATACAACATAGAAACATAAATAATCATTTAGGCTTTGCTTTTGATGTCATATAGAATTATTAGAGGTATTAGAGAGAATTCTGTTTCGCATATGGGAATTATTTAGAATCAACATGTATCGTGATAAATATCACATCGTACACTCTGTATCGTGATACATATCGTATTATAAGGTTGCAGGAAATAACAAGAGCTAGTACGTATTTTGTCAGTATACTTATCCTAAGTCTCCTAAGTAAGGCAGATTTTAGGAGAGGGACAGTAGTGTTAGTTTTCTGGAATGTCTGGTATAATTTATGTCACAAAATGCTGCTGACTGTGAGTTAGGCAAACTGTAACTTCCCCTGGAGTCACAGTTTGAGGAAATACATCTCCCATAGGACACAGTGACCTCAGCACGACTGCACAGAAAACAACGCTGTCTGAGTTCTTTTTAAACCAATAAGTGCTGAAAAACTTAACTGGGGTTGGAAGGGAGGGGTTTGTGATTTATTACACCATATTTGACAAATGTTGATTCTGTACCTATGGATTGAAGACAATAATATGATTTGTATGTGGGATACAAACCCCTAAAAATAAAATAGGACAATTAAAAAAAACAAAAAAAACAACAACAACTGGGTGGAATAAGAACCACCAGCAGTTTGAGGAGATGCGGATGCTCACCAGAGTGGGCGAGTTCTGGTCGGGCCAGAAGGACTCAGGGATGGGCCAGTGGCCCACGGGCACCCCCGTCTTGGGGTTGGGACGCACATAGATGAGCTTGTGGCAGCTGTGCCAGGGCTGCGGACTGAAGGACGACACGGACCGACTCGGATCAACCAGGCCATCTGCAGGAAAAGAGGGGAAAATGGTGCCGAGAGAGAGAGGGAGGGAGGGTGAAAGAAAGAAAAGAAAAGCAAAAAAGAACATTGAGAAAGAAAGAAACCAAAAAAAAGATAAAATGACAGGCCATAAATATCTACAAGCCACTCTGCTACTCCGCCCCAAACCCCAAATGCTAAGTGGACATTCCCGTCCTCTGCATAAACTCACACATACATGGCTTACAAGCCGCCCAACCAGCTCAGAGAGGTTTGGTGGTGCTCTGTGCTATACACTGGTGCTAAAGACCCTGCCAAGGACAGCTATGACCAACTACACCCACCTTCTCCCAGCGCTGGGGGGTCCGGCCCCGTCTTCTCAAAATTAATTACCACACCGCTCAGCACCTTCTGCACCAGCGACTCCAGGCACTGGTTGAGCATCCTCTGGGTGCGGACACAGTACGAACGGCCTGGGGAGGGAAAAAAAAGAGAGGAGACAGAGAGATAGAAAGACAAAGGCGGGGGTGGGTGGAGGACAAAGGAAGAGAGAAAGACCAGGGACAAGAGCGTAAAAATAAAAAAATCCATGAGGTCCACATGCAATTGCTTCAACAGCAAGGGGCAGTCATGAACACATTTGGCCTGTGTGTGTAAACCAATCACATTGCTTTAGTGTTGGGTGTTTATCTCCACTCTGCACTCTCTGCCCACTCGCTCCTCTGACCTTCACTTGTGGAGGTATATTCGCGGTGCACTAAAAAGCGCTTTGGCAAGCATGCGGTAGAGGGGAAATGGCACAAGGGCAAGTATGTGTGTGGTGGAGTGTGGGAGCCTTTGTTTGTGTGTCTTCGAGTGCTTGTGTAAGCTTCTGTGTGGGTTTGCTGTATTAGATATTTACAAGTGTGCACGACTGACGGTTGAACTATGAATGCCTGCTGTATGCCTGTCAGTGAGCACCAATAAGTGTATGCATGTGTGTGCATATTTGCCGAATGAGTATGAATAACTATTAGCTTGTGTGTGCATATGTGTCTAGTGAGTACAAGTGTGTGCATGTGTGTCTAGTGTCTATGAATACGTGTGCATGTGTGTCTATGTCTGTGTATCAGCCATAGGTGTTTGTTTGTGTGTGTGTATATATGTGTGTGTGTTGCAGCGGTACCTCCGGTAACTTCGCACATCTGGGTGATGGCCGACTCATCGGTGGGCACGCTGCCCAACTGCTCGTTCTCGGGCATGGCCGCGCCGGGCATACGCAGCACCAGGGCAAAAAGGCGCTGGTCCCAGCGGAACGGCTCCTTGGTCAGCTCGCTGCCCGGCAGCGGGGAGTTCAGCGGGAGGTGCAGCTGGGACGAGGGGGAAGAAGGAGCAGAGGAAGAAGTGAGCAACACTCTCCCGCGGGGACAAGAGAACCAGAGGAGTGAGCAAAGCTCTCCCATGGGGATGACAGGACGTCTGCTCAGCAGAAACTATTCACGGCCCTATCCCCCCCCTTTGTCCACTACAAGCTACAATCCCATATAACATATTTTTTGAGCCATTTACTAAATCAGCTGATTCAAATAAGCACAACTCTTCAGGCAAGTAGAGTTCCTTTTTAAAATCACATGTATTAAGTGCACAGGTAGAACAAGGTAATTTGGAAAAGGTTGGTATGAGCTTGTAGCTTTTGAATCCAGGTTGCCCATGACTGCTCTGAGAATTACAGTCACAGCCTTATAAAAAACAAAGCACATTTAAAGATATCTAACTCAGCTCAACCAAGATGGCTAAAAGTAGCAGTTGTTATTGTCCAAATAACCAGAATATTTTTTTTGATAACTGGAAGTTTTCCCCCCATCACTGCTGTTTAGCAGCGTACAGTGCATAGAGAACGGAAAAAAGGGGCCAAGGGGTCATGACCTCTCACCTCATCAGATACACCTGAGCTGTGCGTCAGCTTGTTCCCATCTGTGATTGTGATGATCACCGCTGGCTCCAGGAAGAAAGGATTACGGCCCTGAGAGAAAGATAGAGAGGTGGGGAGGAAAAAAAGTAAAAAAAAAAAAAAAGTTAAGAAAAAGACTTTCCATCCATTGAGCACAACAAACCCCTATACCTGCCCCACTCCTCCCTCCCCCGCTACCCTTCAGAGAGGGTCTGCTTTCCGACCACCGTTCTCTGACCTGAAGGGCCCTGAGGATTGCGTAATGCCGTAGAGATGGCAGTGGGAGCCAAGGATAAATTCTACACAGAATAGAAGTCTGCATGTGTCAGCATGTGTTTGTTAGCCCCACTCCTGCTCTCGCTTCCAAGAGCGATCTGCTTGGCTGGCTATGCTGCAGCTGGCTTTTCCTTCGAAAAAAGCTGCTTCTTACTTGATAACTTGATAGAAGGGTTTAGCTAAGATATTCCATGATGTCAAACATCACTGGGGCTCTTTCATGCCTCTCACCATTCCCTGCCAGCTACTGGGAATTCTGCGATAGGGGGGAGAGAGCTTTGAGAGGGGAGCCTGGGCTTCAGCTGAGCCAGACTCCCAGTGTGTGTGCCGAGAAAGGGTCAGGGCTCGCCCGCTCTCTGCCTGCCAAGTGAGAGTAAAAGGGTGCGTGAAGCAGATCCAAAATGTCCCTGCCCGTGCAACACGAACACAACCCTACACATGGGTATCTCTAACTAAACTATCCTCTATTATGTGCTGCTGTAGACGTGTTAGACAAACAAAACTGCATTGTTGCAGACAGACACATGAATCTACAGAAAGCTGTTACTGGTTTACAGTAACAGTTTTTTACTGTTACAGACTGTTACTGTTTATTTAAATCTAAATCTATAGATTTCTCTGCCCCCCTATAACCTTTTGTTCCTTCAGCCTAACGGCAATATCCATCTGTCTTAAAATACCACTGCTGGTAATCTAATAAGCTGTGATTCAATGAGGCATGAAATAAACAAAGCTATTATTTTATCAGTTGGTCACCAGCAGTTTTTATTTACAGTGAGCAGGCATACTAATGAAAATGTGCATCTGTGTTGTAAGTCGTATGTGATGAAAGCGTCTGCTAGCTAAACCAATAAATAATATTAATGGATTTCGGCATTAACATGCAAAATCCATACAGAAACAACATTGGGATGGTGCACAGGCAGTTAGTGCAGACTGTGCTACTGACAACATTAGTGTCATCTCTAGTCTATACAGTGTGTGCACTATGCCAGACCATGCCCACAGGACTATACCTCCCACTTAAATGGATTTACATAGTCCGTCTGAGCAATGCTCTGCTAGACTGGCCCACCCTCCCCCTATCTAATCCATCATGTGTGTGGGCTGGGAGTACGAGAGAACAATGGATGATAAAGCACACATGCACTGACACAAAAAGGAGACAAACAGTGAGACACTGAGGAACTAGTAGACAAGATGCTCGCATTTACCAATTAGTAATGCGTCCTGCCTACAATACTGCTATTTACCAGAGTTGTATGTTGAGTCAGTTCTTCTAATTGTAGAACAGGATATTACATTACATTACGCTTAGGAGATGCTTTTATCCAAAGCCACTTGCAATCGAGGAAAACAATTAAGATCAGGCAACATACAAGATTACAGACTAGGTAGGTTGAGAGTGTATGTAGGTGTTAGTTAGCTTAGTGTTGTGATCTTGAAACACAAGGGTTTTCAAGAGCTTCATGAAAACAGGGAGGGATGACCCTGCTCTTAAACAGCTTAAACCTCTACACTGGTACACATGATTTATGTCTGTGTTTGGGAGACACACAGCTACACATATCTACATGTACATGTTTTAACTGACAAGCGTGAAGCTCCTAAGAGTAAGTGTAAATGTTAAGCTATGGGCATGACGGTGTACCTGTCCATAGTTGTCGATGCCCGACGCCAGCCTATTGAGGTTGAGCAGGTCGAAGGCTGAGCGCAGGGCCTGACCCATGGTGGTAAGTCCAGATGCCTGTAGGTTCTTCAGCTCGCTCATGAACGTAGCATGGTTCTCCCTCCATCCCGCCTAGAACACAATGGGGTTTTTATTTTTATTATTACGAATTGTATGAATTTAGAGCGTTGTAATGACACACCACACAGCACATTAATCAAATACACACCCATACAAGACACCATTAAAGTCATGTGAGACATTAGATGGGAGCTGATAAACCTGTGGCTTATCCGGCAAATAATTATCTCCGTTTCTAAGAACTACAATATGAACATATGAAAATAAATATATAAAACAACTAATCCCATAGTAGTCTATTAAGCAGTGCTGCTCTCTGTCCCTTTCTTCAGGCGGGGTCAAGTACCTCACAGCTACGGCATTATGCTTAATCTATGGATGACCTGCAGGCTTAACCACTCTCACTG
Source organism: Setipinna tenuifilis (assembly GCA_030347295.1). Lineage (NCBI taxonomy): Eukaryota > Metazoa > Chordata > Actinopteri > Clupeiformes > Engraulidae > Setipinna > Setipinna tenuifilis. The sequence goes on along the minus strand of CM059288.1, from coordinate 20,877,588 downwards.
TACGCATCAGGATGCCTAAGTAACGAGAGAGGGAGTATGGGAGGGGAGGGAGAGTAACAGACAGAGAGCTGTAAAGGTAGACAGAGAAAGGATGGTCCCGTCAGGACAGAAACAAATAGGATAAGCTGCTCCCTATACTCATACCTGAGTGTGAACATGTCTTTTGGAACATGGGTTTTGGAAGATAAAGTTCCCAACAGGCGGGATTTCTTTTTTTAATTGTTTTCAGTTCTGTGGCGATTACATTTTCTTGCTGCTGCAGTATAGCAGATATGACCCATATTAGCTCCTTTAAAAAATCTACAGTGTGTTTCCTTAACCCAGTGCTGCCCAATCCCATGTGAGTATGTTTGTGAGACAGATAATCTAACCCCCTTCTTCATATTCACTAAAGCATTTTGGCCAAAATTTGAGCCCTTTTTCATGCTTTAGTACCACAATGCTTAAAGACCATGACAGTGTGCATTGCACAAGCTTGCACAGACAGCAGATTTCTTTCAAAGCAGTGCACTAGCTAATTAACAGGCTACATCCTCCCACAAATCCAGTATATAGGACAAGACGACAAGGCAAGAACACACACGCAGCTAACACACACACATACGGCAAGACAAGAGCGTGCGCGTGCACACACACACACACACATACACACGCGCACACATACACACACACACACACACGCGCGCACACACACACACACATACACAGCCAGAACAGGAATCTAAGGCGAATCACATTTGTGCCCCAGATCTGAGGGAGCACAACCTAGCACAGCAGGGCAATGTGTGGGTACATGCGTGTGTATGTGTGTGTGTGAGAGAGAGTGAGTCTTAGTGTGTGTGTGGGTGTGTGTGTGGGTCTGAATGTGTGAGAGTAAGTGTGACTTAGCTCACACTAAATATTGAATTATTGAGTGTGAGCTAAGAGTCACATTCGCACGCTCAGAGAGACAGAGGGCAATTCTATTTTTCCCCCCACCCATCCCTCTGCTTTTCCGTCTTCCTCAGCATTAACAATTCATCGCATCAGTGGGAGTGCGACAGCGATCACAGCCTCTATTATCACAATGCCGTCTGGCTCCCAGCACACAAAAGGCAGGAGGAGGCCGAGCGAAAGTGACACAGGAAGGTAAGAGAGAGAGAGAGAGAGAGAAAGAGAGCGCGGTGGATAAAGGTGCTCAATCATCTCACAAGTGCACGACCACTCTGCCATTAAGGGCACATTTCCCGTAGCACTTGCTGGGAGCTGGGTGCCGCAACATTATGTATTAAAGGAGTGATTACCGTATAAGGCCTAGCTAAATACAGGACAAGTAAAGAAGAGTGGGTTAGGGACCCAGGGTTAGGGGAGAGAAGAAGTAATGACTGAAGGAACCTAGCTTAGGCACTGGGAAAATAAAGGATGAGTAAAGGAGGGATGAGTATATGGGGCTGGTTTATGGCCTAGCAGTAGAAGGGATGAGTACATTAGGAATAAACAAATTACATTAATTTGGGCCTGAAGGAAACTGGGGTGGGCAATGGCAGTGGCTGCCCACAGTCCCAAACATGGGCACGGCTTCCTCAGCCTCCTCCGTGTTGGCCTGCAGGCACACATGAGCCACTCTGTGCTAATGGACAGATAAGGACTTGTTCCCCCGTGAAGCCTCCGCAAGGAGTCAGAGACCACAGCCATCTCTGTGCCTGAGTGCCATGCTGCAACTGCTAGACAAGAGCACTTGCAAGCACAGGAAAAGGAAAGATGCAGATAGACAAGACAAAGAAGAAAGAAAAAAAGGCAACCTAAATGTCAGCACACCAGAGAAAGTCAATGAACTGCACGAAAGATGGGGGGGTAACCGAAAAAAAAAAAAAACGTATGACAGGGTGGTAATTCCTTCACATGTGTGAAACAAAGGCCAAGTGGAGAGTTGAGCTGTCACTCCAGTGAAATGTGGGCTGAGCAGCCAGCCAACTAGTCAGGGCCCTAGTCCCCGTTTACACAGCCAGGTCTGCGAATGCATCAGCGTCTACATCTGGACTCTCTCAGGGAGAGCCTCGCTGACCCAGAATGTTACAGCGGTTCCCAGCATTCCCTGGGCTGTTCCGCGCATGTATGGTGACCGCTGAAGGGGGGAGATGGCTAAGTGGCGCTCACAAGGGAGAGGCTTTTTTTTTTCAAGCCAGCTCGCTCTCCCAAGTCACAAGAAGCACCCATAGCCATACAGCTGAGCCGGCCGAAGAGCTGGGTTTGGTTTCACTAACTTTACAGAGCTTATTGGTCAAGATGGCAAACGGCAACACAAACAAGATCCAGGCAGGAGATAAGAGCTAAGCTTATCTAAAGGGTAAACATGGAGCCATGATAGCAACACACCTATCCTGTATCACATTAAACAGTGTGCTCTACAGAAAAAGGCAAGCTGGTTCAGTGGATGCTAAACAGACTTTGGTAGTTTAGATGCCCAGGGGTCACCTTCTTGCCTCAAATAAAAAGCAATACAATCGTTTCCCAAGCTCTGTTTCTGCAAATGTTCACAAAACACCAGCTCCTCTCTTTAGGTGTTAAGAGGCAAAATGTTTTTCTCGTTAGCGTCTTAGCACAAAGCCAGCGACCCGCCGTCTCAGCAATGCGACCGGAAAGGAGCGCTCTCTGGCCTTTAAGCATGTTGCTCGATTAATAAGTGGATGAACTGCTTCTGCAAACATGCGCCGGCTGCCAAACTGCATGTCGTCATGCCAGGAAGGGCGAGAAGAAAAAAAAAAACAGCCTATCAACCACAGTGCTAAGAATAATGTTCTAGTTGTCCAGGAATGAGACAACAAGTGAGGCACACAGACAGGAAAGGAGGGCATTGTCAGGACTGGAGGCTCAGTGGAACTCCTCTCTGATTAGCTGCTGAAAAAGCCTCATGAATAATTGACAAGCGTGAACAAGCCACTCTCGCACAGACACCAGAATTACAATCACCCAGATTCTGTTCCGGTCTGAGCAGGTGCGACCCGCACTACAAAAACTAGGGGAAACGGTTCCTCATGCCTTATCAATGATGCCCAAAAGAGACTAGGAGCTGGGGAGGAGAAAATACAAAAGTAAGGTAGAGGGGATAATCTATGCTTGGGGGAAAAACAATGTTTTACCAAAACAAACCTTTATTCTTGGAATCAACCATCCAAATTGCCTAAGCGAATAGACCCAACATGTCACACCCCTAGTATAGTGTTGTAACCCCACTGACGGTCTTAACAGAGCTGGTGAAAATATGATTAGTCTTGCAACAACTGCAGAGGTTTTTGTGATGCCCTGTGTCTCTAAGATAAGATGATTTTGGGGGGGTGGTTGTGGTGGTGGTTGGTTGTGAAGCAGTCATTGGGCAGGCAAGACAGAAAAAGCCCCCAAGAGAGTGTCTGGACACCTGCCAGGAGGACGGGGCTAATGAACTGCCTGCGAGTACGCCACTCACATAGTCAGTGTCAATGTAAAAAAAACAGAGACAGCACACAACTGCACGTGCAGCTGCGAGCAACACACACACAGACACGCACTCAGATATATTATATATTGACAGCATGCTAACACATGCGCCATGTGACCACCTCACTTCCACATAGTCTACATAGTTTAGCATGCCTAGTGGCCGCGAACAGTCTTCACACATATCTGTGTTCATGTAAAATGTATGTATGCACACATCTACTACTATGCCTTCTGTTATCATCCCCTTTTACATAATAATGTGGTCTTGGTCCATTTGGACAGACTAATGAAGTTGTCAAGGTGTCCTTAATATTTAGTTTTGGTACAAATTAAACTATCTGAGCAGCATGTTTGATTATTGTAGATGATTTCTAAAGAAACACTCACTTTCAAAAGGGCTTGGCGAAGGGCAATTTTACAAAGAGCTTTTTACAAAAACAAATTAACTATGTTTCTCAAAAACTGATTTCTGCTGTATCTAAGTTCAATTTGGTCATATCAGCGTGATTCCAATTATGTATATGTTGTTGCTGTTGAATATTTTCTTCATCACTGGTAACATCAGATTCTTGTGGTGTCTTTAACTGAAACACCAGGCATAAAGGTCAGGGATGTACTCACAAGATCAAGCTGGGACTAAAATGACCACTATGTGGTGACTGTGATTGCAACATGGGAAATGAGGCAGACATGCCCACAATGTGTGTGGTAACTACGCATATCACTCCACACTGTCTAAACATTTACTTTCCTCTGTTATTGAAGACCCAGGCCATTTACCCACTTATTTTCCTGAGCCTTAAATGTTATCAGTCATCTAGCACTGGGCTATATTTATGCACTCATTGCCATGTATCCTACTTGCCTTATTATTTTCTGTTATTGAAATAATGATTATATGAGGAATAGTTTCCTCATTCCTGATCAATCCAAAAGAGAATGTAATAAGTATTCTTATGTAAGGACTACTTATGAGAACTTGGTAAGGAAGGGGCAATGGGAGGGAGAAGTGCATGTACTCTGATTGTGGTGGTGTTTAGGTTCACATTTAATCAGGGTACTTATTCATAAAAAGAAAGCAGTTTGAGTTCTCACAGGGCGAGGAAAAACTAACTGCTTAAGCAAAATTCAGTAATGGCCTTTGACAAATCAAACACGTTTGATTTGCCCTGTCCATACTGGCCAATGGGAATGCACAGAGGTCAGCCACGGAGCGGATGCTAAAAGAGGGTATGAAAAAGAGTGCGGGGCACTTGTCCAATCCAGGCAGAGTTAGCCCATCATAGCGTCACTCAAGACGTCACAGCGGATAATAAATCTCTCCGCCTCCATCTCAGCGCCTGAGAGCTTTCCCAACACAAAAGCAAAATGTCCGCCATGTTCAGAGGTTGCGCTGCTCCGGGTCTGCGGGTATTTTAACAAAAATTAGCCGTTTTCGCCACCGGGAGGCCGCCCAAACCCGCAGCTACGAACCAGAGGGACAGTAGAGCCTCATTGTCAGACAAATATATCCGCTTCAACCACATTAAAACACAATTCAACAGTATTTATTTACCTTAACTCCGTATGGTGGATCATCAAATGTAACTAGCATGTACCTGTCGCCTCTACTAGCCGGGTCTCGGGCACGCAGCTGTTAAAGAAAACGAAACAATACACATTAATTTCGACTTATTCCATAATATGGACCCTCAACTTCAACAAGGTACAACAGTAAGCTGAAAAAGTCGGGGTAAAATTATTCTTTACCTTCATAAAGATCTCAACCGCGCCTTTAGCAATGTCCAGATACGTCGTACCCAAATAAGTGCGCTGATTCATAGAGGCGGACGTGTCTATCAGGAAAAGTAAGATAGGCATTTTAAATGTATAGATATTAAGCTATATGCTTACTAAAAAGACCAATTGTCGTCATATGAGCTAGCTAGCGGCCCGGGCATGCATATATGTGTGTATATATTTTTGTTATAATCAGACCCCCCCAAAAGAGGGTCGTACTGCCACCCCTTGCAGCCGCCTGACTCTCTATCTGTCTTTACTGAGCACTGCTGAGGCTCGCGCTGTTAGAGAACTTCTCTTCCGAACAGATCGAAACGCCTTAGCTCCGCCGCTACTATCGTATTGGCTAAACCTGGTCAGAGTGGCCACTCCCTGTTGTGCATAAATATGCAATGAGGTCGGGAAGTGCTTCTCATCCGCCCAGTGTTCATTTCTCCGTTCTTGGCGAATCGGAGATCTACGGAGAGGAAGGTCTGTCCGTGTGTGTTCTGGACATGAGTAAATATGGCCATAACTGTCAGATATTGTTCTGAATACATATTGTCGACCTCTCTGCATGTTTATAAACTTTGCATATCGACGGTTAATGCATTGATTGGATTTTTTTTTACTGTGGATCTAGTGTGTGATCATAAAGGACACCCCTCCTCCCATGTTCCCGTCTGTCTTGGTGGGGGTGGGGAATACTTGGTTCACAGTACGATTTTTATAATAATTGAGCCTTCCCTTCAACCTTTCCCGTCTCTCTTGTTTATCTCTTCAGCGAAAGCACATTGAAGCGCCATGTTAATTCGGTTGCCCGAATGCGTGCCTGCATGTCCTCAAAACGGCATAGCATTGCGGGACCATGATGGCTTCCTCACGCTTTTTGATTTATTCAACCGTTCCTGGTCCTTGAATTATCTATGCAACGGAAATACATTCCTATCAACCGAAAAGTGTTCGGAACCGTGGTAGACGGCGTGGCCACGATTAATCTACCAACGAAATTTCGTAATTCGAAAACGAACTGTTTTAACAGTACACCAGAATTTCCACGCGGTGTGCGCGTGAACAGACCTCCCTTGTGTTTCGAAAATAAAGGTTAATAAATCGACACTGTAATTGTGAAAATTAAAATATTAGTCAAAATGTAACCCCTCCCCCAATGAGCAACCTGTGTGCAGTAGCAGGCAAGCCTAGTCAGAGGACCTCATGGAGTGACAATGGCCCTCAACATGATGAACAGGGAGATCATCAGGAGGAGACTAATAACTTATTGAGGCTTTCTTCCTGCAGAGCCGTTCCTTTACACTGCTTCCTTCTTTGTTGTTAATTAAACAAACCAGACAGCACACTCTGTTCTCTTCTGTTTGTGTTTATATAGGACTTAAACTTTGTGGGACTGGATTAGCCAAGCTAAATGTGTAATAGCACATGTCATTTACTGCATTATCACGTTGACAGCAGAAACATTCGTGCATCTAATCTATATGCGAAAAGACTATATGCTTTAGTTCCTTCTGGTTACGTGAATTTAGATAAATATTTTAGAATGCTGGAAGATTAGCAGATTAGGGAAATTCAGAAAGATGGAGAGGTGTTTACTTGACTGTCACGTTCTAACAGACTGTCAAATTAGCAATGGCCAGTGAAGATGCCACGTTCCGCGGCTTGTAAGAGGAAACGCAGTATAAAAACCATTCACCCAGCAGTCGTATTGTCTTAGGAGCCCGCTTTATGTATACAATTTATTTAGCAATTTAGGATAGTGAAGTAGCATGCACATCAGTGTACGAACGTTGATTACGTCATTGAACTGCTCTGGCGGAATTCCTGAGCCCTCCACTATCCCAGCATTCACAGAGCAATCTGCAGCATATTGACAAAGAAAACAGAAAAACGGGGTGGGATTGACAGAATATTATACTGCTCTGTGCATGATACAAACGAGATAAAGGTAACTATCCTTTTAAAGACTATTTTTCATCATGTCGATCATTGTATGATTTGGTAATGTCATTATATTTTGATCATACATACTTAACTGACGTTTTAAAACATACCCTTCGTTAGCTCGCCAGCTATCAGCTAGCCAGCACTGTTTATTTCTACTCTTGCAGTACACCCAATGTTAGCTAGCCAGCTATATTAGCAAGCTAGCTGTTTTGGTTATGACAGCTCCGTCATGTCGGTAAGATTATGCAAGTACTCTTACACATGGGTAAATATTGACATAATATTTATGTTTTTTAAACGAGTCACTATACTGTTAGCTGTTTTTACCATGCTCCAATTTTACGTGTCATTTTGTTTTGTTTTCTTGGCCATTACAGTTTTGTTTTTGGTAGCCACTCGTTTAAAAATAATACATAATGCTATCTACCGAACAGAGTGATGCTGTTTGTGTGGGCAAAAAATGTTAAGCAATTTAGCGACGACTAACGTCAACGGTTACTTTATCGAAGATCTGTTTATGAAGCTAACGTCAACTACATAGAATTAGCCTTGTGTTACAGCTGGTAAAATTGCCATGTGTTGAGATTACGAAATGACCTGGACCTGGATTTGTGTATTTAAATGTGACCCATAAACACGGCTGAAACCATACGTGTACACATCATTGTTGTCATGTATGTTACACGAGATCTTAACGAAGGCAGTTTACCCAATATGACCCCATCCAGCCTGCAATAATGATGTCTTCAGGCAACCAGTTAGGGACACACATGAATTAAATTGTGTATACTATCTTTGGAGGAGTATGGGATCCACAATTAAGCTATTTAACAAAACAGGAAAAGTAGGTTTATTGATTTTTCTATAGTCGGGAAAATTAATGTTTCAGTCGGAAACAAGCATTGACAATCAATTGTTCTCCTCGACAAACAGTAAGCCAAGCCATTTGCCTGTTTTATAGTTTCAGTAAACACCTCCACGTGAGTAGCCACGTGGAGCCTTCAGGGAGTTGTTTCGCTCAGACGACCATGAGGTCATAAAATCATTAGCGTCATGTAGTTGTATTCTGTTTGTTTCTACCAATTTCCAAATAACTTTATCATACACTTCCTGAACAGTTTTGTTATGAGTCATTTACCTTCACATGCAGAACAGAAGCAGGAAGTGTCAAATTTATCAAATGTCAAATGTTTTCCACCCAAGTGTACTTTCTTGTTTTGTGTTTAGAAACATTTAAGACTTTTAGCACTGTTGGTGCTACCTGTTTATGTAATGCATTTTAAACACACAGTATCATATATTTATATTTAATTTATATGCTTTTGTATATTAGCTTATTGTTGTTTATAAGCATTATTTTTTATTCTGAGTTATTGTCTGTTTGTCACACAGGGTGCAAGACATGGTTTTAAGGAGCTGAAAGGAAACCGCTAGCTGCATCTGAAGGGGGGGTTTCCGTACCTTCAGAGCTTAGAAGTAGACGAGTGTACAGGTGGGGACTCCGTGACGGGGCAGGACACCCGGAGGAAGGAGAGAGTGAGCTCAGCTCCGAGTCAATGCAGCAGCAGAGCCGGCAGCCTGACCTCGTGGAAGGAAGCCTTCCCGTGTTCGTATTTCCCACCGAGCTCTTCTTCTATGCCGATGAGCAGGCCTCCCACAAACAGGTGCTCACCCTCTACAACCCTTACGAATTTGCCCTTAAATTCAAAGGTGAGTTGGATACAAAACCCTGACATATCAAGGCTGAGTCAGTTTAACCAAGCTACCTAAAATATGTAGTTAAAAATAAGGGCACAGTGAGATTACATAAACATGTCTTGTGGTAAATATGGAGTATTACCTGAGAATTTTGGTGATACATGGCATCTTGTTTTACCAGTACTGTGCACAGCGCCAAACAAGTATGCGGTGGTGGATGCCACAGGGGCCGTCAAACCGCAATGCTGCGTTGACATGTAAGTATTGTTGTTTCTGATGTAAAAGTATGAGCACCATGCGCTGCCTGAGTCATACCTAACTATACCTGCCTGCCTGTTCCCTGACTACTTCCCAGCGTGATCCGCCACAGAGACGTGCGTGCCTGCCACTATGGGGTGATCGACAAGTTTCGACTGCAGGTGTCGGAACAAAGCCAGAGGAAGGCTCTGGGCAAGAAGGAAGTGATGGCCACACTGCTGCCATCCTCCGCTCAGGAGCCCCCCAACCCCCGGCCGCAGGAGGAGGAGCGCCGCATGAAGGAGCAACTGGCGGACAGCGTATTCTTTGAGCAGACTGCATTCCAGACAGGTACGCAAGAGGCCAGGTGATTTTGGAGACTAAACCTGCAGGGGCAGTGAAGCACTGCAGTTTAGATAGCAGACTGCAAGCGAAGAGGGGGTGAAAATGTTGTACTAGCTGCAGTATTAGTATACCAACACTAGATGGTGCTGTATAACAAGGGAAAGCAGTAGATATTAAAATGGCTGCTCATGCTCTCATTGTTAAGCGAAATATTTTGATTCCCATCAGAGGTGCTTGTGTGGTGTTGCTTTACATTAAACAATGGAATACATGTATTTATGTATGCTGAAAATTAATCTCTAAAAATGCAGGAAGTAGTTTTCAGTGTTAGGAAAAAAAGTGCAGTAGTAATGTCCGTCAAATGGCATTACAAAAATTGACCGCGTTAATGTACTTGAACATTTACTGTCTCTTACAGACATTCCAATCATTAATAGTTTCTGGTGTTGAATCAAATTAAATGGATCTTTAATGTGTCTTGGAGCTTTTGGGCTTGTGAAAAGTATGCAAAGTTGCCAAAATCGAAGCAACACGCCTGTGGGAGTAACTGTATTCCACAGAATTTTCCTCCCTTGCCTAGTTATACCATGTTGCAATTTGATCCATTTTCTAACTTCTCTTCCCCCACAAGGCTAGCGAAGACTGGGCTATGTTTAATCTATTTTAATACAACCCAAAAATGAATATTTTACAGTGAAAGCAAGTACCTGAGGTCTGTAAAGCAAGGTCTTAATGTGCACTGCCAGAAAAATCAGAGTCTTGTCTCTCTCCCTCTCACTCTCTTTCTCTCACAAACACACACACGCAGACATACACACAACCTGACTAGATATAAGTTGTCGATGTAGCTTGTCGATGTTGACGTATTCTGTCCAGTGATCCGTGTCAGTAGTGCATTGCCCACTGGTTGATGGAGGCATAGAGTCTAACCTAAGACTTGGGTCTGGATAGTTGAGTGGTGAGCTACATAGCAAGATAAAGTCATGTTACCTGGTATCATTCAGCATCTACTAAATGCCATTTACCAGAAAGTTTTTACCCAGAACAGATGAAGGTTTAGGTGTGTTGTACACTGTAAAAGAAAAAGTGTTGTGGGGGATTGTTTTTCTCTCATTATCCCAAAGCTGAGGTTTGTATTTCAAGGTGTCATGATATCTGCTCCAGATTTGTACCATATATTTATTTATACATCACTGTTCTACACATTTTTATATAAAAATAAGACTGTCCACAGCCGTATTGGCAAAACATAAATAATTTTTTGTTTCACAACTACATTGTGTGGCAGTCCAATTGAAACTAGCCTCAACATCAGGCTCTGCAAAAAGAGTGATTGACTGTCACCCATTTTCAAATCTGTTTAAATGTAAAGCAAAGACGCATGCCCAGTTGAACTAGTAAACGGCAACAGCGGAATCTTTCCATAGTTCATTCTGGCAAAAATTAAACAGCAAAAACTACATATTGATTTTTTGGGCTTATCAGGAGGATATCTTTGAAGATATAGATAGTAGTATTTCCACAACATGACACAATACATTTCTCTAAACTCTATCATTCAGTAGCTGGCCACTGACATATCACACAGGTTTAACAGTTGTTTTTAGTAAGGCCAGTGTTAGGAAACTCTCACTTTATTAATGGGAACACATAACTGCAAACGTGTACAATCTTTTCTGAATAATCAAAGCAAAGGTTCAACAGTGGTAGTGGAAAAGATCTCCACCGGCCATAAGGAGTAATGATGATGAATCAGGGTTATGGTCAAAACAACCCGTGGCTCACTCACAGTGGACACTTCCTAGATTATCCCCATTACCAGTATCTGGTTATCTGCATAAGTAAAATCACATGCAGGAGTCTCCGGATATGGTCCTGTAGTGATTGAAGGGTGGTCTTATAGTGATTGAAGGGTGATTTGAGGTGAAATGAGTTTTCTTGTCATTGCTGTTTGGTATCTGTTAGTTGTTTTTGAAAAGTATTGAAAAATGTCCAGCCTGGAGATGTGCCTGCGTGTATATATGCTTGTTGTGTGTGTGTTGTACAGAGAGCCGTGCGGTGTCGGGTGGGCCGAGCCTCCTGACTGTGCTGCTGGGATTGGTGTGTATGGCTGCCCTCATGCTGCCCACGCTGGGCGAGCAGGAATCCACAGTGCCTGTCTACCTCCACATAAGTGTTAACAAGAAACTCGTAGCTGCTTATGTTCTAGGTACGTTTATGTGTGGTTTTGTTTGCTATTTCATTATTTTGTCCTTTTTGTCTTGCCTTTTTAGGAGTTTGAAATTAACATGTTCTCTGCCAATTTGGCTTGTTTACAGCATGTGTTCTGTCAGTTTATAAAACTTTGCAACAATTTTTCTTTATCTTCCTTTCTGTTACCTTTTACATATACAACACCTTCAGAACAAAAGCCTTAAGAAATTCTACTCTTGAGTTCAAAGTATAGAAGGTCAACTCTGACAGAAGTACAGACATACATTTCTCTTTTTTGCCCGTGTTTAAGTCTGAAAGCAGCTTAAATCACTGAAATGGTGATACCTCATGTTATTTGTAACTTTTAAATTTTTATGTATGTAAAATTGTAAGTGCTTAATACATTTTTACTGTTTAAGAACATTAGTGTATCTTACAACATGTTTTAGTTGTAAAACATGCAGTGATGGTGGATCTGGAAAGCTGTTTTAATTTAGTTTTTTATTACTCTGCTTTGCAGGTCTTCTTACAATGGTCATCCTGCGGACATGAAGCGATGCAAAACAGTGACCCTCAGTTAAGAGGGCTGAAGAACAGAGTGGGGAAATGTGTGTGTGCAAGCTCTCTTCTCGCACACATAAACGCACACACACATATACACACAAGATTGTGGGGAAAACATAAGGTGGAGGGGATGATAAGGGACCCCCTCTGCCATTTTAACAGCTTCTTAAACCTAAACGACACACACTCATACTGTACAGAACTACAGATGCTGGGGGTGCGGGAGGGAGGGAACTCTGCTGTGTGCGTCCAGACACAAGCACTGACTGAGCCTGGAGTGCAGGTCCCCGGCCGAGGGTTGGGCTCTGGGGCCTCTGTGTGTGTGTGTGTGTAATCATGAGGGGGGGTGGGTGGGCTGTGAAATGGGAAGCATTAAATTAAACATGTTTGTTTTACTCCATTATGCTTGTGTGTCTTTGTGTAGTTGGGAGTTTTTCAGGCTGGATGTTTGGGTATTCTCATGAACAAGCAACTGTTAAAGCTCAGAGGCATCAATCCCCACTTTAGAAAGTAAACACGCTGACACATAATTATAAGATTTTTTGAACCAGCTGATCCTAATGAGCACACACATCATCAGACAGCTAGATCGGCTACTTAATGAAATCACCTGTGTTAAGTGCACAGGGAGGAGGAATATAGGGGTTTTACTTTCGAAAGCCTGGATTAACACCATTGTTTAAAATAACATATAGGTAGACACCACTCTCTCAGACCTGCAGTTGCACATTTCCAGAGGCAAACATCCTGGGTTCCACCACATGTTTGTTCTAACCAATTCTCTGAACCAGCAGATCCTATTAAGCACAACTCTTCAGCCTGGTAGATAAACTAATTAGTGAAATTACCTGTGTTAAGTGCACAGGCAGATGCAATCCATGACAAGACTTTTACTTTCGCAAGCTGGTTTGTCCACCTCTATACATTTTTAATTGATGAACTGAGCAGTAACCCTATGGGCTCCTACATTAGCATTACTGACGGAATGGGCACCCAACTTCGTTAACTACAACTCAATTGAAGTCTATTGGGAGAAGACTGAAGTATTCTAGGTCAAATCATTGTGAGGAATGGAACGAAGCCCTCTATTGGGGGCAGCAATGGTGTAAAGGAATAAGTATGGTCACAGGTTTGATTCTTGTACCAGTAGGAAAAATGTGGGTGGGACAATGAACAGCAGCACTCTACTGAACCTTGAGCAAGGAATCTAACCCCACATCAGCCCTTGAGCAAGGCATCTAACCTCACATCCCTTTGCCTAACTCACTGCAAGTCTCTCTTGAAAAGAGTGTCAGCTAAATGTAATGTTATGTGAATTTAAATTAGGGTGAAAGCAATACAGTGGCTTTAATGGAATGGAAATGGAATAATTCTGTTGGGGGAAAAAAATCTGCTAACTTAATGTATCCTATGCTGCAACTCAAAAATAATATTCCGTTCATTTGGCATTTAGAAGCCAATTAAATCTACAAGTAAATAATAGTTGTAAATTCAAAAGGTAAAGTGAACTGTGGTCAGCTGTTACTGTCCTTAAAGATAATTCAAAGTTAAAAGTAGAATGCAAAAGTAATGGAGCTCCTTATGCAAGCAGGTGCTTTAATGTAATGTGACAATGTAGAAGAAATGTAGAAGAACAATGCCCATGCTTAAAGTAGTTGACAAATAATTTATTTTGCCATGTCTGGGCATCACTAATATGTTGGAGGCCCTGGATGAGCACTGTTTGACATGAGGATACAGCGAATGTGAAATCCAATCACCTCTCCCCTTTCACTCCGCTACTCAACACAAACCCACATCTACAGACACACACACACACACACGTTTTAAAGTCACTGTATGTGTGTGTTCTGCTGGAGGCATAAAGCCAGTTTTTAATGTTTGAGACTTAAATAATGAATAAATGAGTCCACAGGACAACAAAGGAGAAAGGGAAAATACTGGAAACCACAAATATAGCCATCAAACAACTGAAACAACAAGGCTGGTGACCAGCAGTCTCCTTGTCTTTTCTTCTCTCCCTTTACCATCAAAATGAAATGTCAATGTTTGCTTTGCACGTCACAAAAAGAAAAAAAAACTCATTTAAATTCACTTCAATAAAACAGGATTTTACAATCACTTCCTTGCTTGCACATTGAAAAAAAAGACTTTATGATACATCATACCATGCTTCAACATGTTTCAAAAAATGTTCCATAAGATTGATTTATAAAACCATCTTTAAAAAAAATGCAGTAACTAAAATAACTATAGCCCAAAGGGATAACCAGACAACTTTCACAATTACAGCTGTACAACTCATATCTCTCTTTCTATATATAGTTATAAACAGACCTCTTGAATGGCACACAGTTTTACATGAATCAGTAGACAACCCAGTTTAACCCCCCCAGAGAAGCAGACACACAACTCTGTTGAGCACAGTGGGACCAGTTGAAACCTACGGTCGGCCTTAACAGCTCATTTGTTCATTAGAACCGGACAGCCCTGAATTTGTTAATGACTGCTCATGGCCCTAAATCCAAAAGCTGTGCTTGACATGACAGCAGTAGCACAGATACTCTTAAGTATCTTCATGTTGTAGGCGTGGCCTGCCATTTCAGAAAGGTCAAGAGATGTCCATTGGGGCTAACCGCTCGTTCTGCTTTTAGGCAATCCAAGAATTGAGAGTTTTAAACTGTTCCTTACCCTCGATTCTGTCTGTACAGCTACTAGGTTTCCCTGGAGAAGGATAAGATGGTGAGCATGTGTGGTAATCACCTGATTTGTTCTTCTTGACTGCCTGTTGAGCTTGAAAGTCAGGCTGTACTAGAGTGTTGAATGTCACACCACCTTTGGTGACACCTAAGCTTTCTGTTAGTGTTGTCATCCTGAAATAAGTGGTAACCCCCTCTCTCCTTCCAAATACACCCACACACATAACACACACAAATATAACATTGCTTTACAATGACATTCTTCATGGATATTTGCTCAATGCAACTGGTGGTGTGACTGACATCAGTATCCACTATCCTGGGCAACAATTTCATAGAGGGAAGGCAAACTTAAGTGCCAGACAAGTAGAGAGAACATAGAGCCACCCCAAAATACACACACACACATCTAAAGCGGCCGTGCCTCTCTCCCCCACCCACATCTAAATATCAAGAGAGGAGCTGTTCTTCAATGCTCAAAGCGTTAGGTGGAGAAAACACAGGCAGTCCCTATCTGCGCCCTCCTGGAAGCACAGCTGCATTGAGGTGCTAAACAGCTCCACCGGATAACAATTGTTGCTTCGCCATTTGCCAAGCACTTCGCGCTGCCTCACCCAGAACGAAGGATAATAAACTAATTATAATAATTGATATTCATCATATTTACACAGTACTTACAAAACCAAAAGCCAAAACAACAAAAAAGGTAGCAACAAAAAATATAAGTTAAATCTTTTTTATCTTTTTTTTTAAAGCAATACAGCTCATTTGGGCGATTTGTGCATGTCCAAAGACAGACCTTGGGTTTTAATCGCCATAGGGGATTTTTTACAATCACTCTTTCTTACCCTAAGACATAAAAAACTGTACACACTTAGTGAGGACTTTATTTTAGCAGACAGATCATATATCATAACTATGTATGCCCTACCCCTCACATCCTCTCTACAATGTGCAGGAAATTAGTTTATTGAAACAATGCTTGTGGATGACCCTCAACAACTCTAGGACAGGCCTTAGCACCGACATCCATGTTACATCCACACATTTTAGCAGCTGACGAGAGGACAACGTCCATGTGCCGTCTCGCGTGCGGACCTTGCCGCTCTGTACCCACATGTTCCCCTTCCTTCTGTTGGGGACTGTGTTTGTTTTTTATACATGGGAAAAAAAAAACTACAACAAAAAGAGAAAAAACAACAAACAAAAGAACCCCTACCATTTTCCACCAATTCCAAAATTGTGAGGCTTGAAGGAGGGGGAGGGGTGAGCCACCAAACGCGAGCCCCACTGATATTCATGTCTTGGTGAGGTCAATGAACAGGCGATGCTTAGGGAACTTGGCGGGGGGTAGGGGGCGGGGGTCCTCTCCTGCTGCCCAGCAGCACCCCCACCACCCCTGCCGCCTGTTTGTGCCCCTGCAGGGCTCACTTGGGGGAGAGGTCCTGTACGGGTGTGAAAGGCGAGCCGCTGGGGGAGGGGGAGACGCCCTCCATCTTGGCCGGGGAGCCTGAGGAGGAGCCCACGCTGCTGAGGCTGCCATCCAGCAAGTCTGAGGACAGGCTACTGCGGGACAGGGGAGAGAGAATAAAGAGCATTGAGGAAAGCCACCAGGTTAAAACATCCACTCTTTTTACCTAGTTTTGTCAATAAATATATTGTTCTTTCCAAAGACATCTTTTCATAATGCAGTGTGAAAAACTCTCTTCTCTCACCTCTTCACTAATGGTTTTTATGCTAAGAAAAACTTTCATCTGAGCGCAACAATATTCTTCTATTTACACTGTAGCTGCCACTGAATGTTCTACTAAGCACATTCTTGGTATGCAATAGGTATCGCTCAACAAACCACTTATTGCTGTGTGGAACCTGACCACATTTTTATGTGGATTTCAACTTCGCTATGTCTTTATTGATAAGGACAGTACAATGATGACCATTTCTGTAAATGTACTAGTTATATCTGACGGGAAAAGTTTCAGTTCATTTCCAAGATATTCATCAGCCATTGACTGTCCAGTTGGACTACAAGTAGAACTTTAGTAAATTTCAGTAAATACTAAGACTAGTTATATTATCATTTCAGTGGTGATAAAGCATTAACACACTACTAGGACAGACGTGAAAACAAGGTTTCAAATCCCATGTTTAATAAGAAATGTAGGAGTTTTATACTACCGACACAGCCTGTTCTTGAGAGGCTGGTGGCCCTGATAACTCCATGTTTTTCTAGCATGCTTGCTAACCCGTTCTTCTCATGATGTGGAGAGAGAGTTTTGGGGGTAAACCCCACTGCATGCACATGCCATCACCAAGTGTTAGCCTCTAGTACTAATCCAATGTATCTGGTCCATATTTTACACCTACCTAACTAGGAATCGAACCCAGGACTATGAGGTTACTAGCCTCCTGCTTTACCGAGTGAGCTATGAAAGATTCCCTAAAGATTGTAGCTTTTGAAGCCAGATTGACCAACACTGTGTAAACATCATGAAACTCAAATGTGTAAACTGTACAAGAAACTGCCAGGCAGACAAACGGGCCCGTCTGTGAACAATAACCCATGCTAAATGACGCAAATCTAGCAAAGAGTTAGAAGAGGTTGGGGGGGGGGGGATTCACTTACAGGAGCTTACCAAGTTTCTGACTGTGGAAACCCAACTCACACGCGCCAGTATAGCCTTGTGCAACTGGAGTCAATTACACAATCTGTAGGAGTGGAGTAAGAGACCCAAAAATGGACGAGGGATTGTGCTGACCACTCCTTGGCTAGTCTCCAGTCCAGCCCTTACGCCTACCCGGTCTGACTGTTCACACATTTGCATGCAGGTGTTGCCACATTAGGAGCAATCCCAGACCAGAGATCAGGGAGTGGCGGTCAGTTTGAAAGCCTTTTAACAGAGACTCAGCATCATTGTTGGCTGGCTAACAACTTTCTGAGCCAAGGGGAAACGAAATTTAATTTGAGATCTTGACATCTAAAGTTTTGCCGTTTTGGACCCAATCCGTTATTTTATCTCTGAAGATGTTGCGAGATACTATTTGAAAATGCCTTCACAGTACCTCATCTTTAGGGCATGCCTACACAGTAAACAAAAAAAAAAACCCTGCCCAAACAGTTGTGAGGGAAAAAAGGCTTCGGAGGAAGACAAGATTAATGGCATGGTCACACTGTCTAGATTTCAAATGTGCCAAGAGAGGGGTTAAAAAAAGAAGGGTGCGCGTGTGTGTGTCTGTAAACCATGCAGATTTGTACCGCATCGCAATGTCCACTTAAAGGCAAATGAAACCTTAGGGCAAAATGACACTATTTCAGAGTATTTCAGGATGCCAGTGTGGTAGATAAAATGATTGCAATGACACACGTTATTGTCCTTTGGAAATACATGAGACATGGAAGCCTCATACTGGGCTACAAAAGGACATTACATCCTCAGATGTGTTGTGTATACACTTCACAGCTGTACCTGTGACTTTAGACAGTGGATCACACCCACATGACAAAGTGTGAAGGCTGGACTGAAGAAGCATAGAGCCATTCCACAAAAACATGGGCAAAGGACTTATTATTTTATAAACTAGGAACTTCAAAATGTGTTCCAGACATGTAGACAAGCTAAAACTGGACTTGATGACACCATCTCAATGTGATCCAGTTATGTTTTAATTAACATCCTTAGTCTGAGGAGGATTACCCATAACATTCCCTTTGAATAGCTTAATCAGTGTCACTGAATAGAGAACCTTTTTTTGATAAACACCCTGATACTCACTCCATGTTTATATGGAGGACATAGCTTATGTGCATCAGAAACACCAGAGGCCAAAGCTCATTTATGGTTTCTTACATATGATGCAACAATGCTATTAGGATTACATTCACCCTACATGGGAAATCTTAGCCCAAGTACTTATAGGATTGACCTAAACTTTGTCGTTACTTTGATACTCTTAATTAGTTGTAAGCTTAAACGAAGTACATAATTATGCAAGAAATGGGATTTTAATGACCCAACTAGCAAGTGTTTTTATTCAAAGTCCTTCAAAACACAAAGAAAAAAACACTACTGCTGTTTAGCAACTTGACTTGTGTGACCTGCAAGTACATCATGAAGCCCCTCCAATATTCTCCTCTTAAAGCTATTTATATCAATGTATCACGTGTTCCTGGAGATTGACTGTTTTCCTCAATTGAAAGTAGCTTTGGATGTAAACATCTGCTAAATGTAATGTAATATTATGTGATGTAATGCATCTAAGAAACACAAATCCACAATCCACTCTTGATATGTACAGGTGCAACATTTCAGGGTGAGATGTGGCTTTTGGGAATCCCATTAGCAGAACTCAGTAAAGGCATATAATGTGTAGTCAGTGCTGCAGGCAGCATAGGACACCTACCAGGAGCCAAGTTCTGGCAAATTAGACACCTCTGTGGACAGCATGGTAGTGGTACCCTGGAAGAGCCTTTTCGGTGGACTTTCGGTTTCCATTTCCCCTAAAAATTGAGTTAGCTCACAGTTAGTACGCTCTGTAAATAAATCTGTGGAGAAGCCAATACCAAACCTGCTACCACATATACCACACTTGTGGCCTCATTCATCTTAGCCTTTTATCAGTTACTCTTACTAAGTCTATAAGCCTATAGCCAACTGGTTCAACCACATGTGAAAGGAGTTAAGGGACCTGGCAGACTCACCTTTGCGCTTGAGTGGACCAAGGATGCTGGGCCGGATGCAGTTGATGGGGCTTTGGCTTCTACGGCTACAAACACACAAGATTCTTTAGCCTTCGGATTACCAACACCTGACACATACTGGACATACCTGCAAACTCATAAGGGTTGAAAAAGGTGACAAACTACCGGTAAACTCCCGGCCCTTAAAGCTGTCATAATATAACCAAATGTATTTGCATTTACATAATCTACACTTAATACTGACTCACACTCAAGCTAGCCCATGTAATCTCTACACACCTCAGCATTAGCAACCTGTTGGAATACAGGTACAGTAACCTTACTCGTTCCCTCATCAGCTCAGGACCCTTGGGAGCACTTTGTGTTGACAGTGGAACAGGAGGGAAGACACTACTAGTAGTGAGTATTGTGCTCACTTTCTTCTTGTGCACCTCTTGTAACAAAGGGTGCATTTACAACAGCCCGCTTTGTCAATTTTTTTTAAATACTGTGACAGTGGGAAGCTGTACTCCACCCCCTTCACCTCAGTCTTCACCTCCAATTTTAGCCATGCCCAGCTCCACTTTGCCCTAACTCTAGTTGGTGCATCCTCCTCCTCAAGCTCTCTCATCTGGAAGAAGAAAAAAACCAACAAGTTTGCAGGTATGACTGGAGATCTTTTTCGACCAGTCACCAGCAATTTTGGGTTTGAGGACAATGCCAGCCATGCAGGTGTAATTTTACAACTGCACATAGTTCTATGGCATGCAAACTTTTTTTGGAGTAAGGTTTTAACACAGATGTTCAGTTAAAGTATTCTGATAGTTAGTAGGGGTGGGTAATCCCTGCTTAAACGTCCTGCCACGTATTGGTTCTCCTTGTGCACATACAAGTCCAGGTGATCTCATGAATTCATTCACCTACCTAAGCTGAAGAGTTGTGCTTATTAGAATGAATGGTTTTTGTGAATAGTTGGAACTTAAATGTGGCATTTCCTTTTACTGTCTACAACAGATTACCCACCTCTGGGAGCTACACAGCCCAATTCAGTCAATAACGTCCAACCCATTAATGCTTACTGGTGCAAAGTTACAGATACACTGCTACTTCTAAGTGCGTATATGTGCATAGTGAGAAAGATGGATGATGCATGGACAATGTAGCGGTCCATTTTGGAAACAAATTATATCTGAGCATTTCTCACCGATATAAAGAGACAACACTTGAACAGGCATGTCCCATCACACTTTAAAGCTGGAAACATGCAAGTTGGAAAATGCTTGGTTGTATCTAGGTGCAATTAACAATATAAAAAACTGCACAAGCTTTATATCGGTCACTCTACAAGCATAATGATTCCTTCTGTGACTGAAGACCATGACAATTGTTGATTGCCTTGGGCTACCCATTAATTTTAGGGCCGTTTCAACTTCTGACTTCAAAATCAGGAAGTTTGTGTCCCCCTAAACTGTCTTTTGACGTACGTCAGGGAACATAACACTGTAAAAGTTTTATTGGCCAACTTACACAGTCTGCAGGCGCCGAGTCGGACTCGGGATGGGGCTGGGTGTCAAGCCATTGCTGCTCACCAGGATTTGGAGGGATGGGGAGAAACATTGCTGTGGGGAGAAAATAACCATAGTGAGGGATTTCACAGACAAGACACAGAGTCACAGCAAACAATGCACAGGGCTTTTAATAACATTTCCCAACATTAAAAATAGACTGAACCAACCTTTTTCAGTATCCCTCGGGTAGGGGATGGAGCTGGCGACACGGGCACAAAGTCAATCCGCTTTGGGGACGATGACGAAGACTTCTCAAAGTCGTTATCACTCTGTGAAAGAAGAAGGGTTGTAAAGACACAGATGCACAAAATGCAAGACACACAGATAGGTTCCTCAATGCACATCACAAGGTAACAACAATCAGGCAGCAATTGAAAGAAATGTTGGAGTTGTATACTACCAACACAGCCTGTTCTTGAGAGACTGGTGGCCCTGTTAACTCCAGAACACTGTGGCATGTCGTTCTGTACCCTGTTCCCATTGTATGAGAGAGGGGTCAGGAGCTCTCTAGCTCACTGTAACATGCAGAGGTGACTGACCAGTGACCCCCCAAATGACAACAAGGCTTACCAGACTCAAGCTCTCCTCCCAGGACTGGCTCATCTGCATGGCTGCCTGAACCTCCCTTCAGGAAACAGAACAGTGGGTAAAATGATGTGAGACTATGCACAATATTTTATGGCCATCATTTACTCTGTAGCTGCTTAGACTGAAGGCTCAACAGACTTGTCACAATGCTAATGGAAAAAATGAATGAAAAAATTACTTCTGGAACTACAATTATGCTTTGTACTACACACAAGACAATGGTATATTATATTGAAAACAGCAACGGCAGTGGTGTGTGCCAACCACCCTTCTTACCGTTCATGTGCAGTCTCTCTGTTCATGACATCAACTCCTTCCTCCTGTGGGAGATGATCAGAGTTCAAGACGAAAATTAAAGCTTAGGTTACATGTTGTAATGTGTGGTTTGTGGTTTTGTGTCATACCTGGCTTCATAAGATATGCTAAAGCAAAGAGGTGTTCTGTTGAGAATAGCCTAGGAAATGTATAACCAGTCCATGCTTAAAATGTACACTACCGATGCATTTACGGGCAAATAGTGCCTAGCATCAGTAAACACGAAATGTGGTGCTGGAGGGTGGTATTACCAAACAGTGTAACAGACTGCAGGTTTGCTGCACTCCAATCTAAATTTAAGAATGGCTTTCAGTAACACTCACCCCATGGGGATAGGAGGTCATGTCCTGCCATGCTTTAACAGGTGATTATCCAACTCAAATATCATACAGAAGTTACATACACTTTGTTGATGGAAGGCACTAATGTGACGTTAAATGAATGCCTATACACTCTGAAGGCTTGAAGTTTAAAACTTTGTAATGGAGGATCAAAACGTAGTTGTACCTGTTTAATCTGATGCAGTCTGGTGCTTGGAACACGGATGGGTGAAGAGGGAATCTGTAAGGCAAAAGGAAAGTTGAAAGATGACCAAGCTGTTAGTCTGTGCAGCGAGTGCATTCTGAAAATGGTAACTCCAAAAAAAAAAAAATGATAGACTCCATTATTGTTCAGTACCACATTGGGGCGGTTGACCACAGTGGTGCTGTTTCTCCTACTTCGCAGGTTCTCCCTCTGAAACACCTGTGAACTGTCACTGAAAAACAAAGTAGTACAGTATGCGTGAGGCCTTAGCTTCTCGGGAATTTTATATAGGTTAGTGTTTCAGACTTTCCAATGTGACACTACACAGGTTTACTGATATATTCAGTACTTAAAATAACTAGCGGAACAAGATCATTAATTCAGTAGATGCAAGATATTTATACACAGGCGGGCGATGCCCGTTTTAAAAAAAGGTGAAATGTCAAACATTTATCTACCAATCTATCAATCCACTATTTAACATGAACAACAAAAAAGGTACCAACCTTAGGCCGTTAATCATGGGAGCACTATTAGATCTCCTCAAATGCCCGTCGCCTTGGACAAGGGACGATGGTATTTCGAGGTCCAGTTCCATCTTCTCTTGTGACATAATTCCTGAATCATTCATTTATTTTCTAACTTTTTTGGAGTTGATATTTTCAGATAACGTTACGACTGCAACGTTCCAGGTTGGGTTGTAAACCACCGCTGCGAGCTACATGGTTACTAGATAGGTTATATGTGCCCCTTATTTCGTGACAGGTTTTCATCTGTGGCTCATGTCTTTTTAGTGCACTGAAAAGTAGAGTTGGGGTAGCTACTTTCCCACCGTTCCTACTTGCTTGAAATATCCCGGCTTAACATTCCTCTTTTGACAGTGATAAAACAAATGGGTCCATCTTTACCACACGTTAATGAAGTGAATAGATGTTTGAGTGGCAGGATGGCTAAATTCAAAACCAGTACGCCTTAGAAGCAATTTGACTTTATACAAGACACCTTAATCTTAGGTTATGTTTTCTAGTCAATGAAGGCTACCGTTACATTAACACATTAATTAAATAAAGCCAATGCACCAGACGTATAGATGTGCATAGGCTAGCGTCTAGTCTGCAAACTGACTAGCTACTTCTAAATAGAATAGTCAACTTGGCTAGCAGGCCACTTAACTAGCTCGGCTAGCAACCTTAGCTTGTTATGCTGTGGGGAAAAGCCAAGAAACGTAACACTCAACTGCAACTAAACAAGCTCATTAAGAGATTTTCAACAAGTCCTAATAATAAAGTAAGCCGACAAGCTGTTTAACAAAATGTACATTCAAGGAAAATGATCACGAACAATAACCTACTCTGTTTTGTAGAGCAACTGAATAGTGCAATGATCTGGTAAGGCACAAAAAATGTTAGGAACAGAAAGAGAAATCAAGCTGGGTAGCCAGGGTAGCTTTTCAGCTAGCTAACTAATTAGCCAGTAATGCTGCTCTTGCTAACTGTACTTAAGCTAGCAGGCTAATCGAGAAGCTACATTACCGTTAGCGCATCAAAATAAAGCGATTCAGTGAATCCCCGACTCCCATAATATCAACCGCTCTATAGAAAAATAAGGCGATAGCTATGTACAAACTGACGTCTACGACTTAAATTGAGTATTTATCAAATGTGTAGCCGCCGCCAAGAAACCACAGTCTCAACCAAACTTCCCACCCCTTTTGCTACTTGAGGTATGACCGATAGTGCCGTAGTCCAATCAGCGTGGTAAAATCTACAGGCGTGCCTTTGTTGGAGGCTCAGAACTGACCAATGTAAGGCCACGGTTCCACAGCACTTCCTGGAGACGCTAAGTTCATACGTCACAGCGCGCCGCCTCATCGTGCTCTGATTTCACTAAGGCGTATGAGCACATTTTGTACAGCCTGGTTAACATAAGTGGTAGGTTAGTGTGTGTGCTGGTCAGGGTTACTTAACGATTAGAGTTTTTTCTGGTGATCCAATTACATTTCTGGTGTAAATTACAAGCCATTGTTGGGGTTAGATAAATAGGTTTAGCCTAATATCTGATAATGATAATTAAGGTCTACCCCAACTAAATGGACAGGCCCATAAAATGCAACCAAAAATACTTTTGATTATTTTTCAGTGACAAATCTGGCCTGATATTCTATGCTCTTTTCAGATGGGATGTCAGGGGTTCGTTCACCGTCATCTGTTCCATTACACTTGCTTAAGGTGACAGTTAATAAAGGCAGTCATCTTATATAGATTCAGACATTTATTATTCACAATCAGTGGTATGTGTCAGTTGAAATCATGCAGGACTACAGCCTCTCTCAAAGGGGTCAATTTCAGGGCCTTCAACAAGGCTACACAAAACACCAGCTTGCTTTTGCAAATGTTTTTTTTTTTTTTAAAACAGTTCACCATAAATAACAATGCTATAATCATGCAGCCAGATTTGAAATCACAGGTAACAAGGTCAATTCACAAGAGGAATTTGACAAGGCTACATCTTTGAGTATGTCTTGACTGCGTATAATTTTCCTCACATTGAATACTGTTAAAACCACTTCACAAATTGCTTAAATATGGACAAAGTTTCTAAAATCTTTGTCATTTTTGCTAAGGTTTATTATACGTTAAAACTAGAAATGCATATTATTTGGATATGATTGGTAATGATGGTATATGTCACTGCCAGTTATAGGCTACTGTTGTACTCCCCTTGATGCACTTCTTCTAAGCAGCTCAAACAACAGAACAGACAGAATAACTAGGCTTAAACGCAATGCTGTCTATTTGTGTTAAGTCATTCATCTGAAAATGGTGCCACACATATTTCCCCACACTCTTAACTTTGCATATTTTTTGCCTTTACCCAGAGACTGCACTGGCAAAAGCGCTATGGCAGGGTCACATGTTCTTTACAGCTCACTGCATGGCCTTCTGTCTGGCAACAGACAATGTTTCTTTTCTCTGGCCCTAATGAGAGACACAAGTTGCAGAGCCAGGCAACTGAGGGGTCATTACTCAGGTCAGATGATCCTGACATTGGACACAGCAGACCAGTGGCAGAGTGACTTTTGCGGTTTAGTGGGAATTCCCTGGCATGAATTCATTCTCCTTATGGACTCCCCATGTAAAACAATTCCAAATAATATATTCTATTTCATGCATATCTGTGGTCATTAAGGGGTAGGAATCGTTTTTTTTCCAGTATACGACATTTGTAAGCAGTTTATTAACCTGTCTTTAAACACTGGACTGTTAGCCGACGACAACATCGCAATAATCAACGTATTTTCCATTAACACAAGATTTTCTCAATATAATGGCAAGACTTCTAATAGCCCGGGCATTCATGGATGCTTTCAGGTTTACTTTTGAAATGCTTAAACTGACTCGTCGACAGACATCTATCACTGCATGATAGCCTAATGAAAGGTTATGATTAGCCTTATGAATAACTTCATACTTAACCGGCGTAGAACCATGTTACAAATGGTAATTGTTACCTTATATTCATCGAGGCAATGATACTGCAGAACTGTCTTAGCAGTTTTTTCAGCGTGATAATTCAGCTGCCTACCGCACCTTACGTAAAACCCTTTCTCAACCCATTCACGCAATAATGTGTTCGTCCCTTGAAGTAATGGTAAATAGTCACTTGTTACGATAAACGATTTTCATTAGAGAATGTTAACATGCTGTGGTTGTGGAGAAAAG
Organism: Setipinna tenuifilis; assembly: GCA_030347295.1. NCBI lineage: Eukaryota > Metazoa > Chordata > Actinopteri > Clupeiformes > Engraulidae > Setipinna > Setipinna tenuifilis. Next base: position 20,851,283 of record CM059288.1, on the reverse strand, counting down.
TTAATTAAACAGCATGGCTCACAATAATGCGATACCGGTTCCATGTTTAATTGTGCTGCCCCTGACCGCGTCACTTAAGCACAGAATTATGCAAAAAAGATCATACAAATGACACCGTAAGACAATCATAAGTGTTAAAAGTGTGCCACGACATTACGGACTATACTCCTCCTCCGTTCGACACTACAGGGATGTTTCATTGCTCATGCTCCCACAAAGCTTTGCAGGAGACCATACAATGAAATTTAGAACGTTTTTTTTAGTTTCGGCGCCATTTTCGATTGGACTGGAGGTGAGTTTGGGTTTTTTAAGGAATTATTTTTCGTATTTTTTTCCTTCACTCAGACTCCTATCGCCACCATCCTAGTTTGTGAAATTATATTGTCTTAGGTACCTCGAAGTAAAGTCTGTTGGGATAACGCAACTTTAGAATAGTTCGCTAGACGCGACTGTCAGCACTTTTACGCACAATCCAATTTTGTGACTTTGCCTTCAGACGAATTATATTACCAAATAGATGGTTGGACATTGACTATCTTATCGCGGATTGTGTGAAATGTATTGAAATTACATGTGGTTTGATTATTTCATTATTTTGCTTTTGAGCGATGCGGGTCTTTACCTTCGTCTACAATTCCAAGCTTTGTCCTAGTGCGATTTGTAACGATTGGGTACCTCGCATTAGAGTTTCATGCAAAGGCAGATGTTTTCAGCTGCGTTTAATCACCATGCAAGTAGCCCAACTAGCAATTCTGGAAGTTGCCGTACTTGTCTTAATTGAGAAATGATTAGCCACCCTGTCTTGCTCGGATTTCACGTTAACGAGGGGTAGGGCAAGAAGTTGATTTTATTTTCCTATTTTCCTATACAATGTAGGCTCTATCATTGCTCAAATTTTAATTCCAGTCGCTGTAAATGATAATCGTCGACTGTATGTCATACAGGCACCACTGGATTACCAGCCTACAAGTCACTGTGCCCCTTACGAACATTATTGGATGTTTATAACAACTTAATTGGCCTATCTGTCTTTTTGTTAGCAGATATAATATATTGAGCTCTTGGGCGGGCATTTGGCATAATATGTTTTTTATGTAGAAGATCTTAACAATTGCAAGTGCGAGTGGCCCAAACATTTGAAGTTGGCTTCTGTGGGATACCTCAAACTAGTCACAACCACATATTTTTAGTTGGCTGCAAAGCAGTGTAGCTTAGGCTATACCCACAATTCAGTCTATTAATTTGGGCCTACATTTAGGATAGAATTGTGGTTATCTGTGTTGTTGTTTAAAAAAAAAAAAAAAAACACCCTGGTTTTAATATTCATAGCTAGTGTTACTACAGTTTTATGTCCCTTTAAGTTAATTAGGCTGGATTTCCTTGCGCGAGAGAGGTGGACTCTGGCCAGTGCCGTGAATTGACGTACAGTTAGCAGAGTGGATATGTCTGGTCATGTTCAAGTTGAAAATGAATTCTGATGTAATGCGCTTGATCAGCCACCCAGTGCAGTCAGCAACATGGCATTGAAACGTTAAGATGATCCTTTTTGTACCATCTATCTAGGAACATAAACTGGTGTTATGGCATTATGTACACCTCACATATTTTTTTAGCAGTCGCACTTCCTTAAACATGGGTGCTACTCCTCCCCCGCAGCGGTGGGCCTAGAAATGAAATAATTTGTCATTTACATGAACTGTTAATGAAAATCAACATTGTGTATTTATCTTCCCTGTTCATGTTTCAAGCAACACTGCTCTCGTTGGCCAAAGGGAATGGAGAAGGGCAGGCGTGCCGAGGCCTGTTTTCAAGGTAAGTTTTACACAGCTGAAGTGCCTGCGTGCTATTGTCTATTTGTAAACAGCAAGGGGCGCCATTGATCTTGTTTTATATGAGCGCCATTTCATGCTCAGTTTGAACCAAATATACAATATGTCCTTTGACCTTTGACTCAGAAATGTCTTGATGTCTTGTTCAGATTACTGTATGTTTTATATGTACAGGTTTAATCCAGCGGTGGAAAACACATTTTGATGTCTTTTATACTATTTAAAGTATATTTGTATTCTTAACTAGCCCATCAAGGAAATGTAGTTTGCTCAATGGCAGTGCCTCTTTCGAATTAAGACTGGCTTGCTGTGGTAGCAGCACGTCATGGTTTGTAGTAATATGGCGATACAGGCCATGAGGAGCTGCCGCTATACTGTCAGCATTTCATTCCAACCTGTCAACCATTTGAGGAAGTGTGTCTGAATAGTTAGCTCCACATGCCCATGGGTTGCGCTGTAGCAGCACGTAAATACTGGAGTTGAGTTTAGTCTGTCCAGTGTTACTGTTCTGCTCCAGTCAGGCCCATCAACGCCAACACGGAGCCTGGACTGCAAAACAACATTACGGATTGCAGTGGAATGTACATTTTGCTAAAAATAAATAAATAACATGGAAACTATTGGAATTGAAACTACTGTCGTAAATGCTTAAATCTGACATTAATGTAAAGGAAGAGACAACACAGAATAAGGGCAAACAAAAGCACAAGTGAAGCTGTTGTTTATTGGTGCAGTGGTGCTCTATTGTCGAGACTCTATGGATGTCACGCAAAGTTCAAAGGTCACAGAGGAGGTCAGCAAAGAACTTGTGAAGGTTGTTAAAAAGGCTGTCAGTTCCAAACACATTTGCATTCATAACTTACATGTTTTCTCAATCTGATTGCTCATTTATTGAAAGATTTTAGTGGATGTAAATGAGGAGATAGATGACTTAGGGTTTTAAGGACCCCAAAAGCTACTGGCCAAATATAAATCCATGTTTGCACAGTGGATAACATAGATAAGACAGATGTCAGCCGTAATATCACAGTTTGTCTTACAAACAGATTCAATGCAAAGATTGATTAAGAGTAGGTTTTGGCAAACAATATACAACTCCGTAATAAGTAATATATCCAGCTCTGATGATCATCTGTGATTGCACAGTCCACAGAACACTTATTTTAAGATGTCATACGTTTGCCTATCAAGTGTTAAAATAAATTAAATAGCCAATACCATGTTGTAAATGTGGTAAATGAAATTATATATATATTTTAAGAAACTGAAAGATGGTCTGGAGGTAAAAAGAGAAACTTTATACACAACCTGTTTAAAGAGTTGTGATCCTACCATGACTACAATCATACTTGATAAGGCACCATCAACCTTTTTTTCAAAGACTTCAAACCAGTATCAGCGCTTAGTACATGTTCACCAATATCCACAGAAGCAAACAGATGTGTACAGTACATCAACACACCTTTAAAAAACAAGCATCATTTGTATATCCTGCACAAAAATGCATTATAGGCATGAAGATGTACACATTATTTGGCATTTAAAGAATAAAGATTAAACATTTAACAACAGTTACCAAAATATTACTCATGTGCTACACCTGCCTATACTCCCGGTACCTGGACCAAAAAGACCTTTCCAGTATTATAAACATCATCTTTGGAAGCAGACTGACTTTGCATAAAGCTTGTTTTTGGGAATGTGGTCCAACCATTTCAGAGGCCGATGTTCCAAAATGTGATTCTGTTATTCTGGTTGTACGGACTGTGGACATGTAAAAAGTCAAAGTTAGGTGAACTCATCCATCAGTGTAAACATAGTGTGTGTGTATGTGTATACACACATACACACACACACTGGAAGAAAGCACACCCAACACCCTCTAATCCTACACAAAGCATTTACAAATGTCAACTTTAAATGAACACTCACATTCTTTAAATTGCAATGCCACACCAAAGATTGTTTAGAACCATATTTGGCCACACCTTCTCTCAGTCACTGCCCCCCCCCCCAACCCAACCCACATATTGGGTGTCTATAACATGTCCACTTACATTAGTGTATGATTGCTCTGTGAAGGCCTTCGTTTAAAAGGCATGTCTGTCAATAAAGGGTCTTGCATCTGAGGTCTGATAAACAAGCTTGATTTTGCCTTAATTAGTATCAAGTCAACTTTTGCCATGGATGGTAAAGTCCAAAGTTGTTCCTTGGGTATCTGAACACTGTTTTAATACTTTCTATTCTATTCTGTGTTGGCTTTTTAAGTTTTTTCAAGCTTTGGGTCCACAGACCAACATTACTGATTACATATATTTTCCTTACCAAATGCCCATTCTTAAGCTGGGAACTAAGCACTTCAGCTATGTCACTTCACCAGCACGGCAAGTGAGTCTGTGGTGCCACCCGCTACACATCACAACCATTGTTTGAGGCCACTTAAAATTACAAACTGCCTTTCTGTTTGCACAATAAGGCAGAAAGTTGTCTAAAAGGTTGTCTAAGGTAATCTGTTTCACATTTCATAAGAAAACCTTCGGGTAAACATTGGAGTAATGTGTTGTTGTTTGCCTCTGGTGATTCTAGGCAAACTGATAGCTAATGTTCAATATTTTCAATAATTTAGGCAGAAAAATCATGCATGCAAATTAAAAAGTGATAAATGAGTAAAGTTTCGGCTTCTAATCTCTTACCATGAATTCATATTTAGCAGAGAAAGTAAGCAATTGAAAATGCACGACCACTAACTATAAACAAAAAATAGGTTTGTATGCTTTACTGACTTACTCCCCATAACATGTTCTGCATGTCTGAAAGGTTGTCCCAACAGCTAACAGCATATACCAGCATTTTTTCTTAAAACATTGTCTGATCCAAACTTACTGTTGCCATGAAATATTTCATTGCATTTCAGTGAGTTTTGTGAAGCTAAAATAACATCAGTTGTATCTCAAAAATGTAAGAATTGCTGTATAAATGCAGTACACTTAATTCAGTGTACATGATTCATCACACACACACAGTTGTTCATAAAGTAATGTCAAATGGTTGTCAACTCTGGTAACCTCCGCGTATGTACTGTAGATAAAAAAAGATGTCCATCAATTAAAACTAGACAAATTACACAAATAAATTATAAAGTGACCCATACTGTTGTGAATATATATTTTTTCAACTGGACAAAATTGCACGCATGCACAGTTTCACAACACTAGGCTGTGTGGGCCAATCAAGAGTGATGCTTTGTGGGTTTCACTTGTGTGCATGGCATCCACAGACTAGATGGGCTGAAAGGTCAAAGCTGATGTGAGGTACTATGTTAGCTTTGCGTACTCCCTCTCTCCTTCACAGACACACACACACACACACAGACACACACACACTCATTCTTCTTTCTGCCCCTCAATGCTGACCCCTGAGTGGAAAACCTGCGTATTGGTGGTGAACTATAGCACCACTGTGTGCTAAATAAAAAAGAAAAGAAAAGGAAGGAGCATCAGTAAAAATAAATGATACACGGCTGTACAACAGGAGGAAGTGCCGGCCTCTTCATGCTTTGTACTTCTCCTTTCCCGTTTCGCTAATGACGCAGATGTGCTAAAAGACAGAGGCACAGCCATTAGCAGACATACAGGAACATGGTCACTCAGTTGGACCACACAAGACTTTGGTTAATATATATATATATATATATATATATATATATATATATATATATATATATATATATATATATATATATATATATAATATATATAATGTGTGTGTGTGTGTGTGTGTGTACTTACATTGAGATCTCTGAAATATTCATTATAGTCTAGTGCATATCCCACCACAAATTTGTCAGGAACTTCAAATCCTACAACTGGCCAGGGGAAAAAAAGACACCACTTTCAGTTCTTTGCCAAGATGCTAATGAAATGACTGGCACTGCTGAGGTTGATGTCTGCGAAAAAAGCTCCACAGCGCCACTACTTGGTGAGTAACCAACAATGCATTAAGGGTTATTCTGATTAAGCACTTACCTTTATTTCAGCATAACTGAAGATAATGACTATTACAGAAAATATTATATATAAAATATGGAGGATCACTCACAATCAGGTCTGTAGCCTACACTTCTTGGTGTCCTCTTCACCAGCAGACTGTTTGGGAGGAAAAAGACACATTAGTAATGAGCGATTAATTTAGCTCAATCATAAAGTTAAGGTCTGCCACTCCAATAAGACAACAAAAAATCTGAGTGGACAATTAAAAAAGAAAAAAATAGAAAATCCTGCCAATGTTAGCTTGAAAACTTGGCCCTACCTGGCCACTTTGACCATTTTTGGATTGTACTGTTTCAGCAGTTCCAGCAATGTCTTCATAGTCTTCCCAGTGTCAATAATGTCCTTTGAGAAGAACAATCAAAGTCAAATCACCATGGCTTTTGTCCACCAATTAGAGAGAAATATGCACAGTCTAGAAAGTATTAACACATACCTCTACAATCAGGACATTCTGTGTAAAAAGAGAAAACAGTATTGTTGTAATGTTGCATTTTCAAGAAATGTTTTTCCAACCTTTAGTCTTGCTTTTTATGAGTTTTTATCACCTCAGCTTTTAAGGTCACTAGAACAACCTATATATTTACCAAAGAGTCAAAGTCTATGTTTAAAAAGACTTCACAACACTTTAACCCCTAAATCTGTCCCCAGACATTCTATTTAGTGGACAGTTGAAGGCTCAACTTAAAACAGGAGCCAATGAAGTTTTTGATTTTAAAAGTAGATTTTATTTTAAACAGCATGCTTACCTTCCCTGTGAGTGTGGACAGATCATCTCCACCAATCACTTTAATCTCTCCTGTAGATTGGTCATTCTAAACAAAAGCAAAACAAAAAAAATTATTCATTCATACACTCGTTCATTTTTTTGCTTGGTAGATGTGTGTAAACACTCTTACAGGCTGGATGTGTCGACCTACACTCTGATTATTTAAAGGAATAGTTGCATATCATAAGCTGTGCAAAAGTTGGTTAAATATATAGTGCAATGGTCATATGGAGGTGTCTTCAAAAACTTGCTGACTCTGAAATCCTTTAAACTGTCACATATCTGGAAACTTATGTTTAGGATAATATATTTTATATTATAACATCACCAATAATTACTGTATTTCCAAATGCCAATGTTCTTTAAAGAAAAGGTTGCCCCATTAATAAGAAAAAAGTCACCTTAATATTTCTATCTCCATACTATTTTTTAATCATCCTTACAGTGTAGATGTGAAGCTTGTGCAATGAAGTGAAGTCAATGTTGGTGAGGGGATCCTCTTACACAATAACTCTTAAGCCGGATAAAGTCCACGGTCATGGGAATGGAGCGGTCGCTGTTGCGGTTCAGGGCCTTGATGTAGTCCAGCAGGTCGGCGAAGAACTTGTAGCCCCCCTTGAGCACACAGAGGGCCACTATGTGGTGCCCCCCCATGTCCTTCATGATCTCTCTGGCCAAACGCTCGGTCCTGCGTGCAACACACGCATGAAGCATACAGTACACATGCAGTATCTCAACATATCTTTTAAAACAAGCATCCTTTGCATAGCCTACACAAAAAATGCCATTATAGACATAAGTATGTACAGATTATTTGGCATGTAAAGAATAAAGACGAAACATTTATCAACAGATCTCAAAATATCACTCATGTGCTACACCTGCTGATATTGCCACTAAAATTGTAAATTGTAAGCTAAAAAGATTCTCTCCAGTACTATAACCAGTCTTGGCTGATGTTCCAAAATTTTGATTCTGGTTTGTATATATAGTAGTGCATTTAAAAAAACTCAAAGTGGGGGCGAGAGAGTGTGGGACAGTCAGGGGGACAGGTCAGCAAAGTTCCAGGCCCCAGCTCAGTTTTCTCCTCAAGTCAGCACAGGCTCAGTAACCTACTCCACTGGTATTCAAGTATTTCACACAAGGTCATCTAATCTCAAACACTAGTCTAGAAGGCTACAAGGGCTATAATCACAAAACTCCAAAACAGATACAGGCAGGCAGTGCTTAGAGACTCCTGGCAGCGTACACACAAGGCGATCCAACAGGCTTAAGCTGGCAAACAAATGTATTCCCACCTCTACCAAGTAAATTTTGGTTTCCAGTGAAAAAAAAGAGACCCACCTATCCAGAATAAGTCCATGTGGAATGTAGACCCTCTCCAGATCAGTGGCATAATGCTTTGGTATGCAGAAAAGGTCCAGGTCATAACCCTGCTCGTCATCACTGATCTGAAATACAGTAAAGATAATCACAGCATAAAATCTAGACGGCTCAATGTGCAATGCTTATGTGACAGGGAAGAAAGTTGTAGAAGTAGGGCGGTAAAGAACTGGTTAAGGACAGTGGGTCATTCATTTACTACGACTTTACTACAGGCTTGCTTGAGTTACATTATTTGGAAATAGCCACATTGGTCAGCAGCATGCACCCAATTTGACTGTGCATTAGGCAGATATAACAAAGGATGAACATATAGCCCCATACTTGTTTGAGGCACCCATTTAAGTTCATCTTTAGTCTGACAGATTCACATAATCAAGGCCCCAGAAAAATTAACAAAGACACTTGAAAGAAAGAAAGAAAGAATGAAAGAAAGAAAAAGTGGTAGCTGCCCACAGGTCCCCAAACACACACTCTTTTCCCTAGAACTCTAACAAGGACACTTAGACCTTATTCTTTAAATTGGATCTTCCTAAGTGGTAAAAACAGCCTTGGGTTTTGACCTGCAGGCATTCATGGAGAACATGTGACTAGGGTGAGTCATTACGCTCTACTTTTCTTCTGAGGTGCTTTCAGGTTTGATTTCTACAATGAGAGAAATGGAGAGGGAAACTATGCAAAGACAGAAAAACTACAAGCGCAAACGTAAACCTCCAAACCACCCTTTTTTTCCTAAGACTATGAAACTAAGTTACCACGTCTGAGAAGAGACGGTGGATGACCCTGACCCGAAACACTCGTTGAGTAAACTGAAAAAGCAAGCAAACGTTCTGAGTGTGCCTCGACTCTTGTTTGGTTCAACATTTTATAGTTTGGTGAGTATCTCAATGGGTTTGCATTAACTACATTTTTACCATAAACCCTGACAGTTAAATAAGCCAGCCCTCTGGAGAGAAAATTGTACAAGTGATGACACACGAGCAGATGTGTGATTTTCTGCATGTGCCTGTGGCCCAGATAAGCTCCATTCTGGCACTGACAGACAGCTGAACAATGCCGTACAGAAGACAACACTCCAGTCCTCCTGTCTTCTGCAGGTGCTTGTGCCCAACATGAACCACCAGCAGATGAGGTTAGCAGTTTAAGCACTGACCACTTCAGTTTGAATGTCCTGTCTGAGTCCTGTCTCTAAGTAGTCTTAACAGACAAAATGGGTTAGACAAGAGCTGAGAAGCTTTATAAATTAGTTTTATTTTTTTCACTTTAGATTCTGAAGCAGTTATGCCATCTTAATATTTGCTTTTAAGACATTAAATGTGTTAATACATGGAGTGTAAACAGTATGAAATATTGGAGACTTCACATCAGACACAACCACAGAAATTAAACACAGCACTGTTTAACAACTCTTGGGAAATTGTGACTTTAGCAGCTAGTAAAGGGGAAACGCCGCATTAAGTTTTCTTAACAATCTTACACCATAATTAGAACATTTAATGACTTCTCTGGTGGGCCTTGCAAAGATTCTCACAGACATACTAAGAACGAATTGGGTTTATTGATTGAATCAGTCAGTGCAAACAACAGGTAAATCAATCAACAAACGTTCCTCTGGTGCAAAGCACAAAGATAAGAGTAAGCAATCTCTATCTCAACTCGGCTGAAAAAAATGTTAGCCTACAAGAACCCCGCTACAATTTGGCACCTGTGCTGTTTTGGGTGGCTTGGTCGTGAAGCCAGAGCTTACTGATAATGTAGAATCATAATAACCTATTATTAAATGATTCTATTTAATCGTTTCTTAGTTAACTCTGACTTTATCTTCATGGCCAAGCCACCCAATATCTTACATTCGGAGATGTGCTACTCGTCGTCTTCATATTTCTACCGTGACTGAGATTTACTAAATAATTCAGTGCTGAATAGGCTATTTTCTCCACACCCCTAGAGCAGAAGGTGGACAGGGATTATCCCAAAAGGGGTGCAACAGGGACCGTTCATGACGATCTCTCTTAGTGCTGGTACTTCAGTCGAAAGTAAAATTACTGTTTTGAATGCGGAAGCCTAAAACTTAGTGCTGATTTAGTCTTATAACCAGGCAATTTGGCTGGGGTTAGTTTGCCGAATAACACTATGCTATAAGGTTAATGTTGGGTTACTTTCAAAATGCACTAATTTCCAAGACAGGAAAGCAAACGATATATTTTTTTCGGCAGTGTATTAAGCAAGATGACAAAAAAGCCAGAATGATACTGTTGGCAATACATGCATTTGTCCGTCAATCTATCAGTACAGTAAGACCTGCAGCTACAACGTGCGCTAACTGGCGATGACGGAAGCTAATCATCATGTGCCATGGAAGCAGCACGCGTGGGTTACCCCGAGGCCGCTATTCCGTCGCTGGAGAGCAAATTGTGCTTCAACGACTCAGCCAATCAAACCGCTTTAAGAACGAATAACGATCGCGACAGAGTCGTCGTGAAACTTGATAGCATAATGATTAGAAAATTATTTTCACGATGAAACTGCCGCAACTGCATTGAGCATTCCCCTTTACATGGAGGGAGCATGCAATGGCTAGCTATCCTGTTCAGCACATACATGAGTGGAGATTTGTCAATATTTCATGGATCCACTTACCACAACACAAGGACTGGTCGTCGCCATTATGGAAGAGGTTGGACCGACAGCGACTACCGAAATATAAGCAAGATACCTCCAGCCAGGAAGGTATTCCTGTCCCGTTCACCACTGACACTGAACGAGCAGGTAGCAGCGAGGCCCAAACAGAAGTGGCGAATCAGCGCAAAGGAAATCTAAGTGTCCCGCCCACAACGCTCTTCCCTCCAAGGTCTAGCCAGTTTTTTTGTTTTTGTTGTTGTTCTGCTGTTGCAATCTTCTAAATAGCGTAACTATCCTTTGTTGGACTCATAGGATGTTTTTTAAAGACATTCCTGTACACATATATTGATAAAGTGAAAATATAGTATTCAGCCCGAAATGTCAAAACACATTTTTCCTTATTGAATGCAACCATTCTAGAAGGCCTACACTATAGACTGTATATACAGTCAATGGCATATCCCAACATCTGGATGCCCCCAATACAAAATTGTTGCTGGTGAGGACGGCAAATCTCTAGACTCAGAGCTGTGACATTCCACACCCCACCAACATACACTACAGAGAGCCTCACTGCCATCTAAACCTTACATGACAGATTTTTGAGGAAACCAACGCTTTTGTATAAGTATGATTCACATAACTGGTACAAATCAATGGTTTCCACAGGTTAGTCCTCTATTAAAGTAAACGTTATTACTTACTGATATAATCATATTATTGGACATCTTTAAGCCTTCTATAGGGCCTTGTCATTGCTATTTGTATCAACACAGAACAGTGAAAACTTTAACATATAGCCTAAGATTGTGTCATTTCAGTATTTCTTATTGTACCACGTAATAGCAAAAAGTCAAAGCCTGACAGATTAAAACCATTAAGGTTCATACACAAACTAGGAATCTAGAAGAATTGGCCGACATCCTCGAACTTTCTGCTGCCCCCTAACGTTCAATTTTAAATCTATTTTTCAAAATAATACATTGTCTGCTGTACGTAGTTGCGCTTCGGATGCCAGCCTTCACGTGAGGCAGTTTTCATCAAAAAGGCAAAAGGGGAAAAAACATGACCTGCAATTGGGTAAATAAAAATGCATGCTAGCAGATGTTCTTTAATCCTGACTGAGACTATAAAGGAAGCCACTGATATTCAATATTAATCATGATTATAATACGGTAGTAAAATATAATACACATTTCAAAAGAAAAAAAAGAATCATATTGACAGAAAATTACAGCAACAGAGTTATTAAAGGTAAAGACTTAGAAGAGAAGATGAATAAAAATTAGCCGACGGCAGCCTCAATTGAATATATCCAGTAAGAAGTATTGTATGGTAGATCAGAAGGAACAGTCTGCAGTACAGTACATTCAGTTGCATTGTGGGACAATGCTTACTTGTCCAGTCTCATCATCTCAGAAGTTGTATTCATGGCCATGTATTTGTGTGTGGTCAATTTTACAGTTCTTTTTTTTTTTTTTTTTAATCTCTGCGCCTCCTTCGGTCTCCGATGGCCTGCTGTCTTCAAGGTCCTCTGGAGTTTGGAGTTGAAGAGATGTTTCTGATGTATGTGTGCATATACACACATGGGAGTAGTAGGTGGTTGTTGTTGTCCACAAATGAGGAAGAAGTACGTGTCAAAGAGGGCAAATAAAAAAACTAAGATATTGAGAGAGCTGGCCCCGACAGTTTGTGAGTACAACACCATATAAAAATATCTTTTCTCCACATGGTATCTCCTAATTGGTTTTATCCTTGCAATCTCAAGCATCTGTAGGAAAATAAAAAATAAAATTAAATCATAAAGCACAAAGTAGCTGTAAAGCATATGTATATGTAGTATAACATAATATACCAGTAGCCTATAAATTCACCACACCTGTGGGTATACTATAGAGGTGGGTAAGTGACAAATTTGGTTTCTTCAACCCAGAGGTAGTCATACACCTGATAGAAAAAAGTTTGTTGGCATTTTTTTACTTAAGAGAATTAAGCCCTGGGCTCTTCTGCTATTAGCTTTACAACTATCTCTGGGTTAACCAAACCAAGTTTACATTCTTGTAGTCTCTGGTAACCTCACATCACACTGTGGTTGGATTAATACCACTTTTTTTCAGACCAAGTATAAATACTCACATTTGTGTACCTGACAATAGCAAATACTTATTATAAATATTTAATGAAGCAGTATTTCCAACACATACAATGTCAGTTAACAATTTGTCAAGTCTCTGGACTGGACAAAAAAAAACAAAACACAAATTCTTCTACTTTCTGGTAAGCAAATCTATTAGAGTAGCAAACAATAACAGAACATCTCCTGACTGCCACCTTGAGTTTAACATAAGACTGTCATGAAACATTATCATTCGCAGTTCTTGGGTGAAGGACCACATTTGTTTATTTTTAGGCCCATGAATATATTGTATACTTATTGTTGTAAAGTGAGATGTCACAGAGATGTTTTTGTATAAAATACTTGTATACAAATATGTTTTTCACAAGTATATTTATCGTGATAATTAATGTGATCATATGATGTGTCTGATGAGTATCTGCTCGAAACTTTTTATGGAAACCTAGATGAAAGAAAAGACTTGCTAAGGACACTGAAATGTGCACACCTCCATTTCTCATTTTTGGATACTTTTGCCTTAGGTCCAGCACCTTCCTATAAGTGCACACGTCTTTTTTTGTCCCGTCTTACCAGGTAATGAAGTGCTTCAACTCCAGCAACACCAGTAACATGCTATCAAATTCTTTTTAAAGCAACACTATGTAGGATTTGCTTGTGGGGTCCCCCTACAGTTGAGAAACCGCATTGTCTGTAGCAACTGTTGTGAAATCTGTATCTCGTGCATTTGTTGATGCTGACAAAATTCCATGCTGACAGGACTACTTCACATCCAACTATATGCCTGCGTTCAACCATGTCTTCAGTCAAGTCTGGTGAGGCAAACATATCTAACAGGGAATATTTACAAAACTTTAAATAATATTGGCCTGTGGTTCTTCTATGGTTATTTTAAGAAACTGACAATCCACTGGCTATCCTTACACCATCACTCTTCCACTTTCTTCTCTTTGCATCTTCTGAATACACACTTAGGTTTCGGTTTTCTTGGTGCTTTAGCCATGACAACTGTTAGTTGTCGTTTCTGTTACTGTGTATGGTTCTAACTCAGTTCATCTACCTTGTCCGTTGAAGGGGGAGAGATGTGACTTGTGCCATAAGTAAGTCAAATTTTGTAGTTTAACAGTGACATGGTTTCTAGCCGAGCCCTGAAGTTGCATATTGCCAGTGCAGACAATACAGGCACTCTCAAGTGATGACAAAGCTGTAATTGAACCCATTTTGAGTTGTTGTACCATCAGTATAATTTTGAAAATATAGTTTGAAGGCTGAAAAACTACATAGTGTTGCTTTAACTCAGGCCTGTCTTACCTAGTTGCCATTGACTTGCGAGGGCAGGCCTGCAGCCCTCTCTCTGCTGCGGCTCTCCCGCTCCTCGTCCTCCTCATCACGCTCCTCGTTGCCACTGTGGTTCTTGCAATACAGCCTGTGGAGGAGAACACCAACTTGAACGATTATTCAAGAATGTTTATAATTCTGAGATTGTTTTAAAGGTGCTGTATGTAAATGTTAAGTAGATACTCATGAATGGGTCCTGACATGTCATTAGACATTAAGGAAGGATGTTAAATAGAAATACTTATTAAACTATAAAAAGTATATTTATATTGTTAGATTGCATTTATAGCATGCAAATTCTGTTTATGTTTTGATTTTGTATTTTGCGTCTTGGGGGAATAACGCTTTACAGTATTTCAAATCTGCAGTATTAGTATTGGCTACAATCCTATATATAGCATATTTAAGTTGGACAAGATCAAACACTAATCAGATCACTTCTTGGCTGTTAAATCAGGCTCTTCACTGTGACATTTTGCTGCCATCCTAGAAATGGTTAGTTTGCTTACTTGTAGATCCCCCTGGCCATGTTCTCAATGTACTTGGCCTTGTCCTGCAGGCCGCAGTGGTAATGGTAGGTCTTCACACAGGCCTTTATCTCACAGCCAATAGTGGCACCCAGCTGAGTGCACAGAGTGCATTTCTAAAGAAAGATTACAGACACACTTATCATCAAAGAATATCACCAATGGCACTGACTGGTACCCCGCTTCAGAAATTATGTTTACTGAACTTTGGAGAGGAAAATATGGAGCTTTTTAAAATCTCACCATTCTTTTCCCTCTCTTGATTTCTTGGATAACCGTCTTCACATCAAAGTTACCGAATTCTGCGCGAGATGTGGTGGTGAGCTGAACGGTGCCCGAGGAGAAAAGCTTTTATGGAGAAAAGGTATGGGTAAATGATACTTAAAGCTGTGTCTCAACTATAGTGGGTAAAATATCAATATCATAAACACTGGCAATCACAAAATGGTGAGTATTTGTAATTTAAAAGGTGTGTAAATGACATTTAACTTACACTACATCACTGGTTGGCAGCCATTTATCAAAATGGCTGGCAACAATTTTGATAAATATAGTGTAGAGCATTATAACTAAGGGAAGGGCTTTGGAAGGAAGCTTGAATCTTGAGCTACTACTAGAAACTTGACAATCCATGCACCTACCATGCATTTATAGTGAGCTGCCACCTTTTTGGCATTGTCGGCATGAAGCACGCCGCGTGTCTCGTTCTCTTCCTCTCCGGCGTGACAGAAGCCACAGCGAACCCCTGAATCACTGGGGCTGCCTCTTAAAGGAGACCTGTCTCGCTGAGGAACAGGTACACACACGCACAAAGAGCAGAAGCTTCTCAGAGTGTGGCATATATTGTGGTTTGCCTAAGCAAAAAGCCCCGACTGCAAGAATGGGTATCATCACAGAAATCAAATGTGGGCGCGCGTGTACACACACACACACACACACACACACACACACACACACACACACACACACACACACTTACTATTTACTACAGACATCAACAGAGATGTCATAAACTTAAGGGTTGCTAAACTGTGTGTGAAACTCAAATACACAGACCTATCTTACACTAGATGTGTACATAAGATTTTAAAGACCCAGTAAAGTTGAAATAATAGTCTCTAGATTCTTCATACCAAGAAAAGAATAGTTCCTCATAATTTTCAAATTAGGTCAGTGAAAATATAAGAGGTACTTCCTGTGCTTGGATGCTGTAGGCGTGCCAGCTTAAAGTGCTAAGGCACTGGCCATGCAATGCTATACGGAGTTGAACATATTCTCATGATGCAAACATGTTTTAGTCCTGCCCTATTTACACCAATGGTAAAAAGCGGTGAAAAACTGTTTAACTACATAACTTCAGAACAAAGTAGCACTGACTTCAGGAAAAATGAGCTAGAATTAGAATAAGCTTCAATTTGCATGGTTTAAAATTGTGATATTCTCACGGATTGAGGAGATACATCATTTTTTGGCCCACTGTATATTTCATGTTACCAAACCAAATAGGGTTTTCACTTCTTTAGGCCTTTTAATAACCCATGGAGGGAGTGCTTTAAGTTGTATGGGACAGAGTGGAACCTTGAGACTGGTGTGTCTTACATGTGAGGAGCTCTCTGTGTCGTCCACGCCTTGAGAGGATGTTGAGCGAGTGTCGTCCGACTGGCCCCTGGAGAGCCCCTTGATCCGGCTCTTCTCGAAGCGGCCCCGGCCCCTACTCCTTGGCGGAGAGGAGTCGGAATCATTGGCCTCTGCTGCTTGCTCATCTGTGACCAAACACACACACACACACACACACACACAGTGGGTGGAACTGGGTGAAGCCTTTGGATGTGTACATCACAACAACAGTGCACAAGAGCATATGTGGGCCCTTACCAAACCAGAATATGACAGACCAGAGAGACTCTGAGAAACCGAATTAACACTCTCTCTCTCATATATATATATATATATATATATTAGCTGCATGTAAATAATGCTAAAACACTACTGGTGCTCACTGCCAAAGTTAATTTCAACAGTGACATCATTTATTTCTCTTCCCAGCATTAATCACTATCCCTTCCTGTTCTTTTGCACACTATGCACACACTGCAAACATTCTGACACAACTCAGACTGACAATTTTTCTTGTGGTAGCTCAAGGTATATCTATTTTCTTTCCCACTAATTAAGGTATTTAAGGAATAGAGTGGTCCAAAAACATGGTGCATGTTTTTTTATGTTCTTTGTCCTCCATTTTGTTCTCTAAAATTAATTATATTTAGTTGACATCACAGAGTTCCAGGAACACCTTTGATCCACTGATCTTCTTGACAGGCCAAAGGAATCTCTGCCAGGGTGGACATCCAATCCTTCTCACACACTTTCACACACCTGGCGGTGGCCTGCTTGTTATGATCTGATAAGGTACTGCATAGCCAGCCCAGACAGACACATTGCCCCTCTGTGCTCGAGCTGTGCTGCCTGCGTTAGTGTCTTTAGATGGGTTTTCTTTCTTGCACATAAGAATCCATTCCCAGCTAGCCTGGCAACTTGCCTTTTTCTAATGGACTCTTTGCCTTTCTCTCTCCACACTCCCAGTACACCCTTAAATGTTGGCCCTTGTTAAAAACTGCTCTATAGTAAAAAAAAATGAACGTAGATATTGACTTCTAAAAGCTTAGCTATAAAGAAATTACCATCACTGGCATCTTGGATGGCATCCCTGTGTTTGCGACAGTAGACACTGCATTGGAAAAAACAGTGGTGTTAATATCTCAATACAACAACTACTAATAATAGTAATTAATATAGTTCAGTTGAAAGGAAACAGACAAGACAGGCAAAACAAACATCAGAACACAAACAGTCCAATAGAGACAAGGAATACTGGCTATACATCAGCACTGAAAAGTCAGAAAGTGTCTGTGCTCACAGGTAAATGCCCTGGGAGGGGTTCTCCTTGGTCTGGGCTTTATCCCACAGGGCACAATAGTAGTGGTAGGTTCGTCGGCATGTTTTCACATCACAGCCTATGGTGGCACCCGGCCGGTGACAGTGGGAACACATCTGAGGTTGGAGGGGCAGTTAGGTAAGAAGTTACTCAACAGGGTTAAATGTATAATCCTCAGATGTATAATCAGGCTATGTCCACATTCGTCTGTTTTTAAGTAGACACATAACAAAGTTGTTATGTTTCTGTCTGTTGCCCACATTAGTCAGATTAGAAACAGAGCCAGTCATGGAGACATTTGAAAATGGCAGTGTACAGAGGTTAAGACGGTGTGTATGGACATCAATTCAGTTCTAAAATGCTAGAAACTAATGTAGATGTAGCCTCACATTAATTGTAGGGCACAGCAAAACGGTTATTCTTTAAAAGCGAATAGCCATGAGTATTTGAAAGCTGGCTCTGTGTATTCTGGATACCCAAGTGGTTTTACAAAGTGTTTACACTAAAACATTTGCCAAACAAAGTCTAAAGAAAAGGTTATACAGATAACAGTAAAGTTAAAATGAACCAGAGCGCTCACATAAATGACTTCTGTTTTTTTAATGAAACACGTAGGCCATGACCTCAAACAACGTTGATGTGTGTAACTCAGATGAGACTACACCTGAGTGCATTCTCCCTATAG
The DNA here is from genome assembly GCA_030347295.1 of Setipinna tenuifilis. Lineage (NCBI taxonomy): Eukaryota > Metazoa > Chordata > Actinopteri > Clupeiformes > Engraulidae > Setipinna > Setipinna tenuifilis. The sequence goes on along the minus strand of CM059288.1, from coordinate 20,833,015 downwards.
TCTCTGTTGATGAGTTGTGATGAGGACTGTGTCACTCTCTTACCAGTTTATTTCCCCTCTTTATCTCCTTCTTTACATCCTCGATGGAAAATCCCCCAATGTTTTCACTTTCAGAGTGAGACGTCACCAGTGCAGAGGAGAAAAGCTGAGAGCAGTGAAGCAAACGACAGGATTTATACACTGCAATCCATTTCTCTATAGAGACACAACTGATGATATATAATGTAGATGATTAAATAGACAATATTGCTGTATCAAAGAAAACAACTTAATAAAATGTAAAAAAAAACATTGAGATGTTAGGAAAAAATCTACTAATAACTTTTCACAAAATATTATAATACAAGTTTAAATGAACGGATTGGAGACATTCTGGTTCCCAGACAAGTCACTCCCTAGTATCCACCTCAGCATCTCTTACTGTGATAGTTTGCCTGAAGGCTGTTCCCCCAAAAGACTACCCTTCCTAGCCACTTTTTTCTCACCATGCACTTGTGGTGGGCTGCCACCTTCTGGTTGTCCGACACCAGTAGTTGTCCACACTCCTTATCTCGGTTGGTTCTGCAAAAGGCACATTTTCGCAGTCGTGCTGCCGGCCCTTTCCTTTGACCCGACATGGCAAGTCTCTCTCTCTTTCTCTCTCTTGCTCTCCTCCTGCGTCCCACTGTCTTGTATAATGTAATACTGTAAAAAACAGAAATCACTTAAAAAAATTAGTCTCATACATTTATTAAAATATTGAAATAAAATATAATTTAAACGGTAGTGTTTCAAATATTGTTTTATACAATTCTAGGCCTAAACTAATCACATAAATGTGATGGGTACTACAAGATATTTGAAAGAGCAGCTACATAAACCTATGCATACAGCACAAACACGTAACACTAATTGGACCATTATGACAAGGTTTAAAGATAAATGTGTACTTCATTAATTTAATCAATGACGCGAAGAGATTCTCATTAGATCGGATAAGAAATGTCAGAACTGCAAAAAAAACAAACAAACAAAAAAAAACTTCTATGTCTACGAGTTTTAGAATAAACTGGATGATGCCTTTCTGGCCCACATGATGAGTCATTGGTATATTGCAGTCCAAAGTGGTTTTGCAACACTCAGTGGAAATTGTCATCAGACCTCTCTATTGTTGAACTTTTCATATCTGTGGTGTTATTATAACAGTGTGTTCTGAAATGATGCATTTAGCATGCATTCTCCTTGGAAGAAACGTGATTATAGACGACATCGAAATCAAAATGGCCTAGGGGTAATAGCGGCCTCCAAATCTAAAATTCTGAACATCTAAAACCCCAAGGTCAACTAATTTACATGTAAACTATCTAAAAGTACTTTGTATTAACGCTGTTACACACAAGACGAAGCTTGTGTTCAACTTCATTTCTCGTATACCATTAAGGGACTTCTAAACGTTAACAAACAGCAGCAATGCAACATATATCATCAGTAAATTATGTGTACTATGTCAGACATAACATTATAGCTCTCAAGGAAGTAGCCTAACGCCAGATAAGTGTTTTCCAGTTGCTAACAGTGCAACGCCTTGGCCACAGTCGTAGCTGCCATGATTGCACAGGAACTTAGCTGTGGCGGGCAGCACTGCCGCTAGCAACGCGACACATAACGTGCAAGGACTGTAGCCAAGTAAACAACATGGTTATAAAGTGCTTGCAAAACATTTGCCGTTTCACTTAAGCTACAAGACAAGTATAATCGTGTGTGATTTAATAAAATAACGAAACGCGGGTACTGAAGAAATACGGCGAAAATGTTAATTGATGTCAAATTCGCAAGTGTCTCACTTTGGGCAGATAACTAATTCTCATGCTCGTTTTAAATGAAAAGGGGGTGCGCCGTCTCCGATTAATTGGGGTCCTCGCTACATCCATCCCCAAACACCCTCCTGAGGCCCTCGGTTTAGGATACAAGGCCAAAACGTTGTTGTTAAAAAGTGGGTTCTCTCGAATGGCTTGGTTGTGGTACGAGAGATTCCCATTCATTCCTTAACATTTCACATTGGAATATGGGCAGTGGGAGTCGATTTTACCCGCTCTTGTGTGAAGAGCGCCATACGCGATACATTCAGCTTCAAAAACCGAGGGACTTTTTGGCGAACTAGTCCGCCTGCCATCCCGATACACAAAGGCTTTATCAGATACCCATACAGCTGAAGCAGCGCATAGAAGATCCTTACCCGTATTAGTGCGTTTTTGTCACGTTGTTCTGCTGGATGGGGGCAAAAGAAAAGTGTGACCACGAGCGTGTGTTTTCACCCTTCTTCCCACTGTGCTGGGTAAGCTACGCTTGCGGATCTTCTCCACTGCGTAACATTCGAGTGACGTTGCGTACTGCAAAAAGCACGTTTGTCAGACATTCAAATACACGCCCCTTACGCACGCTCCGTCAAGATAGTATGAGCTATGGACTGGGGTTCAAGAAAGAAAGGAGAAAGCTACGGAAAACACACATACACACACTAATAATGAAAAAAATAAAGATTTACTCTTCCAGCTACAGATATCCACACAGTCCCAATGTTCAGTGAATGAGGTAGGTTGCCGAACTTATTCGGGATGAATTAATTTATAAATTAGTGCCAATACCGGTCCCTCAGGTTTGTCCAAACGATGTGCCAGCCCGTAGGCTTCGCTTGTTAAAATGTTTTGCCCATACATAAAACCTTGTTTTATGTTTTGGACACCAATGGTCATATGTGACCCGTAGCATAAAAAGTTTGATTTACGCAGCCACAATCCTGATAATTTCCTATTTTTTAAACCAACTTTTTTTGAAATAATAAGTTTCATCGTGCGTAATCTTGTATATTCAGTTGAAAGCAAGAGCTCTGAACCACTTCCTTCCGAATGATTGGCTACAGGAAACATCAATAATGAATACTGGGTGTTTCAAACGTACCCACCCTGTTGTTGCGAAGGTAACTTGTTCATTAGCTCTGGAGATAGGACACGTAGTTAGCAAGCTAACTAGCAGATAACAGTGCGGACATACAGAAGTAAGGAACCGCAGAGAGGGAAGGAAGAAGCGTTTTTAAACTTTGGTTTGTTCTCCTAAAAACCTAAAACAGAGTACCAAACAACCGTGTGATTATTTTCACCTTGGTAGCTATGAACTTGTGATCTAACGTGAACGTTAGCTGCTTTTTTCAACAACCACTAACGTTTTAGTCATCGCCCTCAACTACAGTTCGCTGTCTACATAGCCATACGCCGGCTATTTTTGGTGATTTTTAAAAGCCGACTTTTGAGCCTGGTAAGTAACCTGACATTAGCTTGCAGTTATATGGCCAGCTGTTGAGTGACATGAGCCAGCCTGTTGCTAATGTTAGCTAAAGAAGCTAGTTTTCTTTTTCGGTTTCCGAATGATTGACAGGAAAGCTAATGTTAACAAGGACACTATCGCTAGCTTTACAGCCAACCATTGAAACAAGTCACGTTTAAAATTAGCATTTGTTGGCTGATGACTACTACAGCTTGTTACACCTCTTAAATGTTGCAAGAATAAGTTACGATGAGGGACAGGCATGTAGATTTGGTAAGCTAAGCGAAGTGTGGAATGGCAAAGACTAACGTTAACTTGGCTGCCCTAGCTAGGCTATGAGAACGTAACTTGGGGTTTAAGTTTGCACGGTAGTTACGCAGCAACTGCCTTACGACTGCTTTAAAGAAATGGTCTTAGAATATTTGTCGTCAGGTTTGTAGAACCTTAATCTTTCCGTGACAGGTATGAGGTACGTTTACCTAACGTTGTGTGTCTTTCTTTTGAAGCGCTCGTTAATAACTAAAGCTTAATTAAAGTTGTCATGCCAGTAACGTTAGCTAACTTTGAGTTACTTTGAACTATAATCGTTGGGGGGCGGCAGCAGTACGACCGTGACAACCATTCCATGTCATATGTTAAATTATAATAATTTCGAAATTGTGTAGTTATTTGGTGTAACAGTAACACCACGTTTCTGTTCAATGTTACTACGTCAGTTGACAACTTGGGTTACTTTGTAACTAGCAGTCTGGTTAAAGTGACATTCACTGCAACACCGTAGCTACGGTTCGGAAGAACACTGACGACATCCAGCTTCTTCTTTTAATGTCAACTTCACGAATGGAATTGGGTGGAGACTAACCTAACTTGCCGTCAAAAACATGTTATCTACTGTATAGTTTTCCTGCAAACTGTTTGTAAGCTAACCGAACATTTTGAACTAACTTTGGGTTAGCAGTAGAGTATCCAAACTACGAGGAAGCTGTACTTGCTAAGCGTAAAGCAACAGCATCAGGTTTAAGTATTTGTTAAAATAACTATAACGCTATAGCATTTAACGTCTGTTGGACTACCTTATTTAGGTTACGTTTGCCAGCTACATAAATCATTTCTGTCATATTAAATTAGGCCCGTTGTAGCTGGATGTGAAAGAGTACTGCTACGTCAATAAAAAAGGGGTTGCAGACTATTAAAAATGAGCCTGTTATTGTGTTTACTAAGACGATCTGTGTTGACTAAGAAGAGTCGTCTGTCCGTACGCTGTGCAATAATGCAACAGGATTAGTCCCATGTATACGTCAAATTAAATAGATACTAAAAATCCCTTGGCAAAGCCAAAGGAGACCCGACGCACAGGAAGTTACTTCTATCGTTTGTGTTATGTGCTTGCATTTACAAATTAGAAAATTACATCCCATTGACCATTAACATATTTAATACATATGATATTGGCCTGCTATACATGGTTGACAAGCATTACTGCTGACCACAGGGACACCATTGTCCAGTTGTAGAAATAAGAATTATGTCTTTAAATGGTTTTAAGATTAATTTAACATGCTGCAAGATCTCAGTTGGTTAAAGAGAAGTGTTGTTGTAGCCCCTGTTTTTTGCCACGGTAATGTTACTGAATGAAGAGATTTGGGCAGTATGGTTGAAACGTAGCCAGGCATGTAGTGGGTTATTTGGAGCTGATTTATGTCAATGAAACTTCTGTTTCACTCAAGTCAAGACCTCCCGCTGTCAGACCGCCATGCCGTTCCCCTTCGGGAAGTCTCAGAAGAGCCCAGCAGAAATTGTGAAAAGCTTAAAGGAAAATGTCGCTTGCTTAGAGAAGTTAGAGACTTCTGACAGCAAGAAGTGTGAAAAGGTGAGAAGAATGCCATAATTCCTTTGTTTATTGCACCATACTGGCTGTCCCGTAAGTCCAGATACATGGAGAAAACAATACAATTACAAAATGGTCCCAGTGTTCCTTACATAATTTGTCCAAAGTTTATTACCAAGTGTGTTGAAACTGCCCACCAATGTGGCGCAAACAAAATTGAAGATGCAATCTCCACTGCAACACTCTATAGTCAGTGATATGGATTACCTGCAACATAACAAGAATATTAGAAATTCCTAAGTTTCCAGACTTATGGGAAACCCTTGTAAGTATGTGTGTCTACTCTTACAACCATTATAACTCTTAACATTAATTCTTCCACAAGGTTTCAGAGGAGGTGTCCAAAAATCTGTCATCCCTCAAAGAGGTGCTATGTGGCACTGCAGATAAGGAGCCTCAGACAGAGGCCGTAGCCCAGCTTGCTCAAGAACTTTACAACACAAACCTCCTGATCTCCCTCATCGCTAACCTTCAAAGGATCGACTTCGAAGTGAGTATCGAAGTCCACTTCTTTGTGCTGCTTTTTAAAAGTTTATGTGTGAAATAATAAGTTCATGTGGATCGTTGAGATTGCATTGGGTCAACGTTGTCATTTGAGGCTTATGAATAAGGGAAGTATCGACTTGTTACCCAAGTCGGAGTAAAAGCTCGTTCGCATGGACTGCTTGCTTATTGGACTGAACCATCTGTGTTTTGAACACCAGGGTAAGAAAGATGTTGTCCACGTCTTTAGCAACATAGTCCGGCGACAGATCGGCACACGCACCCCCACAGTGGAGTACATCTCTTCCCACCCACAGATCCTCTTCATGCTGCTGAAAGGGTACGTTTCCAAGCCTCAGGACATGGCACTCTAGCCAGCTATCTGTCCCGGCATCCTGTATGACCGGAGTGTAATCTATAAGTTTGTGATGCATGATTGAACTACACTCCCACAAATAGAAGGCTGAACCCAGCCCCAGAGTTAGGAAGTCCTCTTTTAACATGGGGGATTGTGCAATGACTGTAGATGTTTGTAACTGCTGCACAGGCATGTACAGTCAGCAATGGGGAAATGAATGATCATATTGAAGCCTTGAATCTTAAAGCTATCTATTTCTACCAGTTAAATGTTTTTGAATAAACACACCCATACTGTTACAAACAAACAAATAGAAAACTGGGGCATGACTGTTGCATGTAATGTGTGAACTCAGCTATGAGAGTCCTGAAGTGGCCCTGAATTGCGGGATGATGTTGAGGGAATGCCTACGTCACGAGCCCCTGGCACGGACCGTCCTTTTCTCTGAGGATTTCTACCGCTTCTTCGGCTACGTGGAGCTCTCCACTTTTGACATTGCCTCCGATGCCTTTGCCTCATTCAAGGTATGTCCTTGCACCAGACCCTAAGCAATAGAGTTGTCTTTCATTGCACTTTCTGGGTATTTTTATCCTTCATGCATTTTTGATGCCTCCCTTTGTCTCATTTGTTGTGTCTTTGGAATCAGAATTTTTGTAGTCCTTCAGTCGTTTTTGGAGCTCATGTTTAACATGCCTCCATATTTAGTGTGTGGCCTCAGTACTAAAGCCATGCAGTTTGATGTTGAATATGTGGTTTACTACTGTTGTGAAAACCAATTATCTCTTGGATTAGGACCTCCTGACAAGACATAAGATTATGTGCGCTGATTTCTTGGAGACAAACTATGACAGAGTAAGATTTTTTTGTTGGTTTTGATTGAGATGTGATATTATTCCTACACTGTCATAAAAGAGTACTAATTACTTTTTTGTCATTTTTTAACTTTAAAGGTGTTTACAGAATACGAGAAGTTGCTGCATTCTGAGAATTATGTTACCAAGCGACAGTCTCTTAAGGTGAGAATTAAGTTTCTCTCCTAGGAGTTTTTGTCATCTTGTGTGAACTGTTGTCTTTATAGGTGCAAAGTGGTAATATAATAATTATATAATAATAGTTATTGACAGTTGAAAAGCCCAGCAGTAGTCTGAAAGGTTGTTTTTGTGCTGTTTTCAGCTTCTGGGAGAACTACTGCTCGACAGGCACAACTTCACAGTCATGACCAAATACATTAGCCACGCTGAGAACCTCAAGCTCATGATGAACATGCTCAGAGACAACAGCCGCAACATCCAGTTCGAGGCCTTCCACGTCTTTAAGGTGTGTTACTGTTTGTTTAATTCATGGGGAACGTGTGGCCGTGTCAGGCAAAGGTGCTGCCTTTCTCCATTTGCCCTGTATCTGTTTCCTTTCTCCATTGCATAGATGGGAATAGCGTTGGTCAGTCTTGCCTCACATGCCCCAGCTTTGAACTATGATGGTAGACTAACAAAGCTGATCTCACATCAGTCTTTAGCGCTTGACTGTTATTTACTAGGAGATGTACAGTGTGTCTTTTAAGCACTTTAAAGCTTGAGCACTGACTGGGTTACCTGTATGTCTGCTTTCAGGTGTTTGTGGCCAACCCCAACAAAACTCAGCCTGTGCTGGACATCCTGCTAAAGAATCAGTCCAAGCTGGTCGAGTTCCTCAGTCATTTCCAGACGGACCGCTCGGAGGACGAGCAGTTCTGTGATGAGAAGAACTACCTGATCAAGCAGATCCGGGACTTAAAGAGGCCTGTGCCGCCCGAGGAGTCCTAAACCTGAAACGGCTGTGGTGAAACATGGCGTAAGGAGGGAGGTTTGGGGTGGGAGCAGGGATTTGCTGAGGGTTCGAAAAAAAAAAAAAGAAAGGAGAGGTTGGAGATGTCAGTGGAGGCAAAGAGAGTATTTATGAAAGGCATAAAGCATCTAGAGGGTTGAGGGAGAGGAGATATCTTTCAGGCCCCAGCTTCCCCTCTGCTTTTGACCTCTATAATGGGAAAAAGATAGTTAACCTTCTTGTGCAGACCCTCTTACTTTCCGGAACATAGGCAGTGAAGATGGGGGACATTGTGAGGAGAGGAGTGAGTTGGACCCACACACTCCCTTGACACCGTACAGCCAGTAACAAAGGTGTGAAATCCAACTCGATTTCAATACCTCAATGTTTTTCAAGACTGTTGTCAGTAGAAGCAGGAAAACAAAATGTTTTTACCCCCATATAAAAATGCATCTCCATAAGAGGCAATTGTTTCTTGAAACATTAAATTGTGCCGAAAACATTTGATGGCGCACAAAGCGTAAACCTTAAGATTGTATATGATTTCTCATTGTGAATAGCGTTATGGCTCTGTAACGCCAGGAGGACAGCCTTACAAGAACGCCTCTCCACCATTTAAGTAAAATTAATTTTAAGGCTTTTTACTCAACAGAACTACTCCAGACTAAATTATCAGTTACGCAACTGTCTGGCTCTCTCCATGCCGCACTTACTAATAATTTTCTCATCTCCTTTGGTTGTTACATGTTAAGACCCCCTTTGATACTGGTTTTCACCTCTTGGGCTTTTCTGACAACAGAAGTTTAGTATTTTTGCTTCGCTTGGGCTAGGTTCTTAGGAATTGTATTTTAAGTATTGTAGGGATGATATTTAAATTTTTTTTTTTGCTTAAGGTTTTAGGGAATTTTCATAGTCAAAACAGCAGAAACTTTTTCAGGGTTGGGTCATTTTTCCAGTTATGTATCCACATATGGTACACGTAACACAGGAGTTACATAACACCCTGTACACACACTGTAATAATATTGTCATGGTGGGATGGACATTTTTTGATGCTTTTTGGATGCTGGTCAGTTTCCTTGGTAACTGTAGGTGTAGGAAGCAGAGAAAAGCAGGCATCAACCAAAATGACCATCAGACATGGTTCATACTCCAGCCCTGTTACCTGCACTGTTAAACTTGAATGAGCCAAAACTGTGGTATCATACAAGATCTAATGATTGCCCCAGTTCTACGCAGTGCGCTTGGGTCCATTTCTGTATAAAACCCCTTTTAGTAGCCTTTTGCCATTGGCGACTGGAAGGTGTTTGGGAGAAATGCTAAAGGGTTCTACTGAGAAAAAAATAAGTTGTCCTGAATGCGAAATGGTATACTTTGAGTTAAATTTATATTCTATGTAACCTGTTTGCACAAACATGTTTTCTTATATACCTCATAGGTTTTGAGTTCCTAAGTGCTGTGTACTCATTTCTCCTTCACAAGTTTATTTCAAATGACGATATTGTTGATGGGGGCAGTAGGTTGAATTATGCTACAAAGCGTTTCAAAGAAAATACTTGGCTTCAAATCATTTGAAGCCTGCACTTAACATGAGAATGCAAACCCTGGCAGTGTGAAAACTCCAGTCAGTCCAGAAATAAAATTCTGTGCATAAACCCCACCACCCCCCACCCCCCTCTCTCTCACACACACACACACACACACACACACACACACACAGATGATTGAATGTGAAATTTAGTTGCAGAGTGCTATGTAGAGCTTTTGGGTGTCACTCAGAGTTGCTACTTAAGCTACCTAAAGCAATGGTGCTGGCCAGTGCTATTAAACAATGGCCTGTGTAACTCCGCTTGAATGTACAATAGAAATTCAAGTTAACCTACAAGCTTACAGTTTTAAAGGTCACCCTCTCATCTCACAACAGGTTTATCACGGCTGTACGCCAGCAGAGGTCTCCATTGTATTATGTTATAGTGTTTTTGCATAAACTTGCTAGAAAGGTCACATTTTCTCCCATTCAATCTGAAATCTGTGTCATTGAACACAAGCACAAATCTCTGAAACTGTGCAAACCTGGGCATACAACATTCAGTTTGCTTTTACCCTCATCACATACTGCATCAAGATCTACATTTCTAGTTAGACTGAAAGAATCAATTCTGTGCCACTCGTCTTTTAGCATCACTTTACACTGCCCTTAAAATATATTCATCTCTCTCAAGACGCATTTTATTCTGAATTTTAATGCTATGATTTTACCCATCGGAGTTCAAACAAAAACACTTGCTTGTTCAGTGAATTTTTCTGATGCACATTTAAGATTTTTTTTTCTTTCCTCTGCAACTAAGTGGTTCAGTGCCTTCTTGATTGAATGGGAGTGAATGTAAATGTCTTGTGCCAACCTGCTACTGCATAGCTGGTTCAATGAATTCTTCCCAACCAATAAGATTTTTAGGGCATTGCATTATTGCCCTTACATTTCTGTAGGATGCATTCTGTAGGGTAACATCAACTATTGACTGTGATTTCACATCATTGATGTGCAATGTTGTTGCCTATAGCAGAAAAGCTGTGCTGTTTACTGCTCTGGTTAAAACAACAGTCGTGCTGAAATGCTCTATTCCCCTTGACATATGCACTGTTAACTTCAGCATCCACATTTGTGGAATGTTGCTAACTGCATGGAGAAATGTTGCAGTATGCCTGTCTACAGCTGGAGAGCTACTGTTAGAAAGTTCATATGATGCAGTGAAGAAGTGCAAATTGGGAATCGTGATTCATAGAATGCCTTGCTTTGCAGTTAGCAAGCACACAAAGTGTGATTGAGGAAAAAAAAACATGTAAACTCCTGAAACCATTATGATTGCCTTTAATTGTAGTGCAGGTTGAGAACTGAGGTTTTTTGCCCCTGGGGGTCGAAAAGTTTTTTTTTGTCGACATCAAGCGCTCATTGTTGCGATGAATGTATCAATCATGCATGAATTACCAGCCTCGAGAGAGCAGCAGTGCAGAGTCCATTTTTGGAGTGTTTCAGCTTAAGTTTGCCCCTCTCAGGGAGACAAAAAGGATGAGTGCTGGACAAAAGCGTACTACTTCTGATGTGTAAGCTTTAAAAAAGAAACCTACCCTGGTTACAAGTGGTTATTATTCTGCTGCCGTTTTGAAGACTCGATGCAATTTTGTGATGTCAGTTTCAAAGAATATTATTTTGGTGACTTTTCTTTTTTTTTTTCCAAAGTCTGTCAGATTTAAACTGTAAATGTTTGCTATGCTAAGTATTTTTTCACACCTTTGCCTTTTCCATTTTGTTCCTGTATGTTTGTTTTTCTTTTCCAAATATTTTTTTTCCAACTGGGAGAGGATTAAACATGTACATAAAATTTATTTTAAAGAATAGTGTGGAGGCATATTAAAATAAAATAAAGAAGTAATTATGTTGGTGTTGGTTTAAGTGTTGTTGTGCAGCCCATCACAATATAACAGAATAATCCAACGGAACATTTAACACAGATATCCCGGAAAGGTTAGGACTACCTAACCAACTTTTCTGTTCTTTACAAACATGACATCACATTCATAACATTTTGTAGACCTTTAATATTCATATAAGAAGCCTTTTTCTATAAGCTTATTGATAAAGTTCACAAATTGATATCACAGTTTGTCAGTTACTGACATTAACACATCTCTCACTGGAAACCAGCAGTGACACATTTTGGTTAAAAAAAAAAATGAAGCTTCCATTATTGCACAGAAAATTCCAAGTAGGTGGTCTGGTGACAAAACTTGAGTTACCTCAGAATGAGTTGTAAATCCCCTAATAGAAAAGTTGTCATTCTTCTAGCACAGCAAAGTCACAGGGCTCTCCTTTTAAGACGTTTCCCACTTGTTCTGACTTAATATACCCAGGTAAGTGACTAAACCTGCTTCATTGAATACCCCCCTGATGCCAAAGCATTTTACTTTAATACTGACATTAAGATGAGTTGGTGAAATGTTTCCTGAGGAGTTCCAGAGCAGTCTGACTGCGGTCGTGGCTTTCTTGCTCTGCCTTCAGCTTGGCCCTCGTTTCCTCAAGTTCCTGTGTTAACTTGAACAGGACTGTGTTCTCCTCCACCCGTGCAGCCTTCACCAGCCTCTCCTCCTCCACCTTATGCTGCTCCTTCAGGGTTTCCAGCTCCCACATCAGGTTGGAGCACTTCCTCTGTGCCTCCATCACTTCCTCTCTCGCTTTCCGTTCACCTGTCAAGCAGTGAGCCATCTCCTCTGCCATTTGTTTGGCCTCGGTCGCTAGGGCTCGTACCTGTGTGTCCTTGGCCCGGCCTTCCATCCGCTGGGCCTCCGACTGCAACTTCCAGCGCTCCGCTTCCTGTCTGGAGATGGCCAGCTGCCTCTCGCTCTCATCCAACAGGCCACGCAGCCTCTTCCTCTCCTGCCGCTCCATTCGCACCTCTTCTTGCACCAGCTGCAGCTGCAGCTTAAGTCTGTGCCTGTCCCTTTCTATTGTGTCTATTGTGTCACACAGTGTCGCCAGATCCTGCTTGTTCCAGATGCAGTCGCCTTCCTCTGGTTGCTTGTTTTGACTCTGTTCTGTGCTCTTTGTCTGGCTTTTTGTAGAACTGGCTGGTCCTGGCACTCTTGGGGTAGCAAGCCTCCTAGCCAGATTCTCTCTCAATAGCTGTTCCTCTCTTTGTTCCCTTTCTCGCAATACTCTTTTGTAGATTTCATTGCCCTCTGAAGTTCTCAGACATTTGGGTAGCGAATGGTCTATTTCACTGACTTGATTTTGCTTTGTGATTTCTGTAATGCTCTTCATCACATCCTCCATACTAAAGTGTGGCCTACAGAAGTCCTCCACCCAGTGACTGCTCACAGGTTCTATGTTTTCTTGCTGTGACATTTTCATCACTATGAAAAAAAACAATTACTTCAGGTTTAGTATATTCACAGCAAAATCACAGTAAATTTACATTCAAAAACATTTCAACTGACTAACTTTTTAAAAATCAAAATGAAAAAAAAAATTAAATACAATTATAGACACAGTTGTCTACGAAGTTTGTCAAATGTGCGTTGGTTACGTAGATGAACCAGCGCAAAGGTGGAAATGGTAAACATTTTAGAGCGCAACGCTGTACTTGCACGCTATGGCGGAAGATAGCCTACTTGCGTAGGTCGCAACAATTCAACTAATATAAACAAATGCAGACGGCGTGAGACAACGACCCAAAAGTACCCTAATTTTGATATCTGTATGTAGGCTATTCGGACGAACACAAGCTTAGCAAAAAAAAGGATAACCCAGCAGAAAACGTGATTTGTAGGCTACATTTAAGTAATTTTGACACACTGTAGCGTTGACATCGAACTTCACTCGAATAGTTTTTGAGTATATATTATCAGCTGAAAAGTATAGCCTACCTTGCTGGAGCACTGTTAGCAAAACAACAAAACATTGAACAGTTTTCTAAGGACCTCTTGGATAAATCCTAACTTGCCTAACATTCACATCTTAAAAATTATAAATGTGTGTATCTTCCTGTCAGCCTAACTGCCAAAATACACCCAACACTGTCCAAAATGGAAACACGTTTAGTAGCAAAGCTTGTGTTTCGGGCATACCTCCAGCGTTCAACTTCCTCTAGTGAGCGGGGTAGGCTACGGATGTTGAATGGAGATTCGTAACCATGGAGAGGACGCAGTAGCCATTTTGGACATGGGGTGCGTACACAAGTCAAGTCTTGTGTCTTTTTAGTGTGGTCCACGGTCTGAAAACAGGCTCTTGCTTTTTTTTTTTTTTTTTTTTTTTAAAGATGTTGCTAATGTAGACATCCAATATTAAGATTTTCGTTGTCTTCAAAATTGTACCATGCACCTTATATATCCATATACTTATAGACGATCGTATGTCCATGTCCTGGATAAAGATGGTGCACGTCTCTACAAATGTAGGCTACATCACATCTGGAGAGTATGTACTTTTAGAAAATACATACTTTAGAAGCTGATGAGTTTAACTCTGGTGGTACAAGTCAAAATGTAGAATTTGTTTATATTGCCAAATTTAAACTATTTATCAATACAACAGAGGGCAGACCTATTGTGCACAGAAGGGACATGTCTCAATGCATGTTTTGTCCACCTGTGCCTTGCAATATACTTGGCAAGGGATCACCCAATTAAACTAAATTGTTAGTAGCCTACATTTAATCAGAGGTGGAGATCCTGGCTTCAGAAAGTAGAACTCCTGCCAAACACTTGATCTAACCATTTTGTGAACCCTCTGATCTTGTGCACAAATCATTGGACAGATAGATCAGCTTATTAGCAAAATCACTTATATTATGTGCACAGGCAGAAAGAATACATGGCAGTCAAATGAGCTAAGTTGTAAGCAACTGAACTTAGCTTGGTAGCTTGAAGTAGTTTCACCTTTCATCTAAAAGGCTTCGTCAGTTCTACATGGCAGTGTTTTACTTTCTGGGATGCTGGGATCTTCACCTCTGCACTTAAAATGGAGTCGGGCTAAATGCATTAGTGTCAGGGTTATCACAGTGGGGATGCACTTCAATAAAAAAACAACTCATTAAGACCAATAGGGCCTACTACAAAATATTTGAACCTTTTCCATGACAAACATGCAACATACAAACATGGCACAGTGTCTTATTATGTAGGCTAAGAAATTTAGATGCTCAACAAGCCACTATCTTTTTTTCCAGTTGAAGGGGTTGTGTTCAGTCGTATTTAATTCTATTTACATAAAATAATCACTACCAGCTTGATTTTTACAGAAGTTGGTGGAGATTTCTGTCGGATCTGGTCTCTGTTCGTTAAGCACCTTTCTACATAGCATATAAATCCTGATTTGAGTTAAAACACAGACATGATGACCCACTTGGGCACCGTTTTTTAAGGTTGGAGTAACTCATTTCGACAAATATGGTTTGACTGTATCTCCATAACTTGAAGACAGGGTGTACTCTGTATTTCCATATGATGTCAGGACAGCTCTGAACATGTGCCAGTTTTTGGCTTTATTGACATTCTGCATGCTTTAGGTCGACAGACATATCCCTGGGTAGAAATTATCATTAACTCGCATGGGTCTTTACATCATCAACAATCCAGTGAAATGCTCAGAAATACAGACACATTTTAAATGTTTATATCTAAAAATGCTTGTATAATCTAAAAATGATACAAATATATTTGTTGGAATGCTGACATTCAGGAGTTTTTGATACATAGGTTAATTTGTAACACCACTCTGTAAGTGAATTACGTCTAAAATGTAAGAGTAGTTTTAAAAACACGTTTTATTTTTACAAAAACACAGCCAAGAATATTTCAAACTAGACCTGAATGAGAAATTCCGAAGAGGTCATTAAATATTGTCAATAGAAACATTGAAATTCTGTAATAAGCGCAAACTCTGGTGCAAGCTCTGGCCTGGCCAGAATTTCATTCTGCTGCCACTGCTGAGATTCCTCGCACAGAGCTACATGCAAATTTCAGTCATTGACAATTTCCCTATACTTCACTTATTTTGACTGGGAAATGTTTCTATCAACAATGTCTAATGACCTTCTCATACTTGTTTATTCAGGTCTGTAGTTTGAAATGTTCTTGGCTGTGTTTTTGTTAAAAAACTTTTTTCAAAACTACCCTTATTTTAGGCGTCTTTAATTCACTTCCAGAGTAGTGTCTAGAGAAATTAACCTATGTATCAAAAACTCCAGAATGTCAGCTTTCCAACATATATAGTTTTTACTCTCTACCAGTTTTAGATTCCAAGATATAAGCATGTCCTGTATTTTTGGCCCACTCATATACTGTATACTCCCCACGATCATGCCCAAACCATGAATCCAACATCATCATTGCACTTGTGGGTGACAATACAATGGTAGGCTGGATATCTAACACAAGACCTATAGGGAGGAGATCCAACATTTGGTGATGTAGTTCCCTGTTGACAACTAACCATTCTGGTGATCATGAACGTAAAGTCATTGTAGTTATTTTTCAATGCTTACTGCTATAATATTTTCTTATAATTTGATTGTTTATTGAATGGCGTTTTAAGTGTAGTATCGTTTTCAAGGAAAGATTTCAATTCAACTGGCGTAATCATAAGTGTCTAGCACAGAAACGGGGGATCGCTACAACAGTATGCCATTAACCCATAGGCTTACACTGTAGTCAGTTCCTGTAAAAACATGATTTATTAAATGTAATTAAATATTACATTTATTTTGGCAGTGTATAGCATTAATTGTTTTCAACCTATGTAACAGGTTGGAGTGAGAGTTGCCTAACCGATCCTCATGCCTGCATGGAAGACCACCCAGTGCCCGAGGTCCCATCTGGAGTGGTTGAAGTGGTCGACCAGGACCAGCCTCATTGCCACTGCAACAACATTGACTTAAGTAAGTCAGTAATTAGAAATAATGGTTGCCTTAAGTAAAGCAAGACCAGAAGTCATTACCGAATAATCAGATAATGTTATAGTAATCAGACATTGTTGTATCCTAGCTGTAGTGTATAATTTTACTTGATTTGTGGCTGGGGAGATGGCTAACGTATCCCAGTCTCTAATACTGATTCTACACACCTGAAAGTAAATCATCATGTCTTGTAATTTTAATAGGTTACCCCAACAACATTGGATCAGAGAGGCCCAGTGCCACCCAGAGGATGCGCCCTCAGGAGCAGGGCATGGTCAGCCAGGACCAGCCTCGCTTCACTTGGAACACTGTTGACTACAGTAAGTCAGACTAAGTGTGTCAGTAAGTGACTAGAAGAACAACTTCTCTCAAGTACAACAAGACAGAGGCCATCATTATGTGTCATGAGATAATGAGCTGTTTTATATCTAGTCTAGTATTGATTACTAGAACTTGGTTCACAGTTGGAGAGAAAGTGAACTAATCCCAGTCTCTGTAAAACTGTTTGTAAACAAACATCTGAAAGTACATCATTCCCATGTCTTCAAGAAGCTCTTGAAGACCCTTTTTTAGGAGCACCTAATAATGCTAACATCTACTTACCAGCCCTGTATCTGTACATCACTTACTTTGTTACGCTCTTGCTTACTCTGTTCTTCTCTGCACATCTGTGGCTTGATATGTGTCCTCTATTGTCAGTTGCTTTGGATAAAAGTGTCCGGTAAGTGTTATGTAAGGTAAAGTAATGTAATGTCTTATAACTGACAGCTTGGCCCAGCATGGTTGGACCAGAGTGGCTGAGAGGCACACAGAAGATGGAGTAGAAAGTGGTCGGCCTGGAGCAGGCTCGCTTCCGCTGGAATGCCTCCGGCTTCAACTTTGTCCCGAGTGAGTCTGCTATTAATTCTTTAGTGTTTCTTTTGAATAGATGAAAGGTAGATAGATGAGGTAACTGGTGTCAGGGGTGCTGCTGGGGTGTGTGTGTGTGTGTGTGTGTGTGTGTGTGTCTTCCTGTTCCCCTGACTGGTGTGTTCCCTTGGGATTGGGCATATAGCTTCTTCTATAGTAATTTATCATAATCTATGCAAGAATAATTTTTAGTTGAATTAACATTATGCTCTGTTTTTGCCTCACAAATGTCACTTTGCACTGTTACAATGAACTCAGTTTCAGACTCATTTTTAATGAACTGTTCAGTTTTACAAAGTTAAAAAGTTTTTAGTATTTATACAATCAAGCATAGGCCTATTTTAACTAAAATGATCATCCGCGCAACTGCATGATGTACTGCAAAATGTATTGTTTTGTTGTAGAACTAATTTAAATGTATGCAACCTAAATCATTTTTTTGGCTAAATACATTAAAGAATCACCTGTCTGCAAAATTTTAATATTATAAAATACACATCTTGGCTATATGCCTAATAATTATGAATTACATTTCCCAAATAAACAATTTTTTATTTTTTTCAACCCACATAGTGAACTATGCTACAGACACACAGTGAGTGCGTTGGATTCATTTTAGGCATATTCCTTTCAAACATTTCAAAACGTAATGTATTTGATCAGTAGGCTACTTAGTTGCTCAAAATGAGACTTTTGATATCTTAATATTCAATTAGTTTAGTTTTTCTGTGCTAATTTCCTAAGAGCAAATGCAACACAAGGCAAGCCCACAATATGTCCATTTATAGATATAACGTCAATATTCCAGTTTGTTTTTATTTCATATTTTTAATTTTGAGTTTAAGAAGGCTATGGTGCAAATAGGTGATACAACCTAGCTTAGACTAGTCCGTAAACAAGCATGCCATAGCTATATTGAATAAATAAAAGTAAAGTAAAATTAAATATAGTTAAATTTAATGTAAGTGGGAGTTGTTTTTTACATGGCTGGATTGTTTTGTTTTTCTTTTTTCTTTTTGTTAATTTTACATTACATTTAAAATAAAACAAAAATCAAAATCCTCATGACTGTGAATCTGAGAATCTTTTTTCTTTAAGGTTTCCTGAAAGGTTGTTTTGCCTCTCTCTCTTACATTCTCTTTCTCTTTAACTCTCCCTTTCTGTTGCTGTAGTGCCTTAGTCATTTATTATAGTCAGAAGACATAATGATAGAACAGGCCATCACTGCAAAGAGAGGGAATGTAACACACACTGGTGGTCAGCAATATCATTTCAAAATGTGTTTCTTTTTGTCAACTTACTCAATTTACAAATTAAGCTTTGTATGTTGTTTAGCCCTTATGGGCCTAGGGTATCTTTACCCTGTTTTACCCTTTCTTTTAACCTGTTATCTTGGTCATTTTCAAGCCTACAAAATTACAAATCATGCCCTGTATCTTGTTGTTTTCAGGGCACTTTGGGATATCTACATTTCCCATTATTGTGTATTATACTGTTTGCTTTGATTTTATAATAATTTGTTTATTTGAAAAAAATAGTGCACACAAACATTTTTTATTTTGCATGTTTACATGTATCCACAGAAAATAGGCCAACCGTCTATTTACCGAACCTGGCTCACAAAATAGACCATTGTTGTAAGACCATTGTTGCAAGAATTATCTATATAGTGAGCTGATGGGCTCAACAAATAGACAACTTTGGTGTACTTTGCTAGTCAGCCTATGTAAATACACACAGCATTTTCTTTATATTACTGAGACAACAGAAATGATTCTTTAGCTAATGGTATAATGGTGCTTGAACACCTTTGCATCTTCTACCACTGCACTGTATCTTAGTCTATGTTTTTTGGTGCATGTGGTAAATATTTTTGTCGTGGTTGGCTCTTTTACCTTTATAATAAGTGTTGTGACAACTCTTGTGTGTTTGGGCTATGCACTTGCACCCAGAAATAAAGAAATGTAAGATTCATGGCACACTGATGAAACTGTGGCTAGTACCTTGTATTATTTAAAAATGACATATTGTACCAAATATATTTACATAACTGATACACATCACAGATTGTGTATCACTGAGTGTCACAGATTTTCACATGATAACTGATACACATGAGTGTCAGAGATTTTGCTTAGTGTTGGTAACCCTCATAAAGCCATGCAATTGCATACGTAGTGGAAGTATACAAGAGTGAAAAAACTGGACCCCCTGTTTAATTACTACATCTTGACCACCATGGCCATTTAAAAATGACCCATGAAAACAAGTGGGCAGGCTTTCTCTTATTTGTGCATGAATTTTGATTGCGGTGATGTAATCATTTATAATTATGTATACTGAAGACATTATGAGGCTCACCAACTGCCTGTAAGAATGGCAAAATCTTAGATAATATGTGAAACTCCTGTCTATCTATAATAAATATATTTGGTACTAAATGTCATTTTCATAATCCAAGACGTTAGCATTTAAAATGTGTCCTGTTTTTGCCCAACCTGTATTAGCTTGATACATAACCAGTGTTGGGGAATAACGCAATACATGTAATTCAGTTACGTAATTTAATTACAAAATAAATGTAACAGTAATACATTACAGTTACTGGAGGAAAATGTGTAATTCAATTACAGGTACTTTTGATTTTTTTCAAAATTACAATTTGAATTACATCTTAATATTGTCAGCAAAACCTTGCTAAAACAGCCTATATTAAAAAAAAACTGTTTCGTGTGCTTTTCTTATAGGCTACCGTAGCCTACAAAACATCCCTGTTGCCATTTCCCTCCACAGTTGGATGCGAGGCTTTCTGTTAAAGTGTATCACTTCTACAGCGCCACCACGTCTGCTAGTACATGCCTTTGGGTTCTGGGTCTGAATTTCAGTTGCTAACAACATACTACCAGCAATGTCTGTGTTATGCTTTAAAAAAAAGAAAGAAAGAAAAAAGACTGTGACCTGTTATCTGTATGACAACTCAGATTGATTTTACAGTAAAATGTGGCTTGAAGTCTGACCTTGTGGGGTTTATTATTATATATATATATAAGGACAAAATCTTATATATTATTATATATATATATATATATAAGGACAAAATCATGAAAACATTTGAAAAGTAATCAAAAAGTAATCGAAAAGTAATAAGTTACGTTACTCAGATAAAGTAATTCAAAAAGTTACACTACTATTACATTTTAAACAGGGTAACTTGTAACTGTAACGAATTACATTTCTAAAGTAACCTTCCCAACACTGTACATAACAATGTGGTCATGGCATCATTGCTGTGCAAAAGGCCTTTCAGCGGGTGGTCACTGTCAGAGGTGGACAAACAGGAATAAAAATCCTGCCATGTAGTCTTTACTTACTCTCTTCACAGGTAATTTCACTAATTAGCTCATCTACCTGGCTGAGGAGTGCACTTATATGATCATGCTGTGGTTATGGCCATGACAAGGACTGATACGTTAGTCAGACTTCAACAGCCTATTTTAATGAACTTATCCATCTGCCATTTTGCCTTCCTCTGTGCAGTATGATCCACTTGATGGTACACATGTTCCTTGGATGTCAGCCAAATTTTGTGATTTTCAATTTTTGTTTAGTTTGTTTATTTTTCAATTTTCCCCCAGAGGGAGCTCTGTTACTGACACATTTCTTTTGGCTTTCTCAGTATGGTCTCCCACACCAAAATTGTAAGTGGTCAATGGGACAACACAGCGGCAAATGTGATAAGTGCATGCTAAACGGGCTATTCCAATGCAGTTTAGTGACTAACTCAGATAAGTTAGCTCAAAGACAAAATTAAAAGTGAAGTCAGCCAACTAAGGGAGTGGGAGGGGGATTAAAGGGGGGCAGTGGTCCTTGGTCTAAAATCTTTGAAAAACGTTGGCCTCGACAAAAGCACAAAACACCTATGGGCCTGGGGGAGGGGTTTGGTGGGAAACATTATAGGATATTTTTGTCCCATTGAGTTTTGAGTTCTCTTTCCCAGTAATGTAGAAAGGGACATGGCTTATAGCGTAAATTTTGTTTATTTGACACAATTTTCATGGACAGAAATTGTGTTTTCATGTGTTTTAGATGTATAGGTTTGAGTTTTTTCTAAAATGCTCTAGCATACAAACTATCATATAGTTTAATTTGATTTGATTTAGTACTCTGTTGACAAATTCTGTAATACCACTATTCAACAGCAAATGTGCAGATTTAAAAAAAGCTTTTTCAAGTGACAAGTTCTGTTAACATTGATATAGATTAATGTGTAATTTTATTAAATATTCTCACACATTTGCATGCAGAAGTGTTGCCTTAAAAAGCATTGAACAAAAATAATTAGAATCCCTCACTGATGCTCTAGCATGATTGCCTGTGAAAATGGGCAAAGTGAGGCACAATATTGTGTTTAATTTGATAAATATTTAAACTGAAGAAAATCAGGGACATTTCAGAAATAATAACTATGTAAAGAACACTTTATTCAACTAGTTATTCTTCCACAAGACTATTGGCTAGACATAGGTAGAATTGCTGTCTGTGCCTTTGTCACCCCGTGCGTAACTCCAAGAACAGTTTAGGTAAAGGGGAGACCACACAGATGGGCTAAATTATTTCAAAATCCTGAAATAAAGAATCAAAGTAACAATACAGGTCAAAACATTATGGATAAGGCAAATAAATGTTTTATCAAGAGGGCATCAAAAGCCAGTGATGAGCCCATGTTGTTTACGTCCAAAGCAGTCCCATTTAATGCTTTACCATTTTAACATTTGGATTTATATCCACTTTACTATCAATATTTTTGTAAATAAAAGTGTGAGGAATTAAATGTTACCAGTTTCCAAATTTCCCAACTAAAATATGACCATGAAGAAGTGTTTAACAATAATCCTCAAACAATAGCATATATAGTTACAGGTGGTGATCATCTGGTGTTTGGTTTATATGCTTATTTGTTTCTTCTCTTAAATATTAGGTTACCGTCTAGCAATTTGTAAACTATACTCCTTTATGTCTATTAATTAAATGGTGCAGATCTTAAGACTGCATCAGTTATACTTTCTAAATACTAAATTGTGAAAGAATTAAAGCCTATCCATTTATTTATTTCAATTGCCACAGCATCCAAGTAAAAGAAATAAAAACATGACCTATGAATTGTGTGATTAGCACCACAGGCACATTCAGCTAGTACATTCAAACTGTCAGTTTAGACAAGATTATGTTAGTTGTGTAGAACATGCTGCTAACATCAATGCATAATGGTGTGGGTACCTGCTTTTGTATTGGGGATATGTGTTTTATAGCCTAGGTGACTAAATGCCAAACAATATTAAACTGTTATCACCACAACAACTGTAGCCTAAAACAGTTAAACAGACATAGCAATGAAAACCGTTTGATCCTGTGATGACAGTCCACAACCTATGGTGACCTGTTTCTGAGAATCTGAGTTGGAAATGAAACTAGGTTAAAGTTCAATAGGTTTCTGGGACAAAGCAGACCAGCATGCTTGGGAAAGCCTTGTGAAAAAGGTAACATACTTCAAAAGCCTTATAGCGGGTAGTCTACTAGTCAGTGAGGCACATCTACTGTCCACACAAGCAGGCTATTCCGATTCACAACATTTTAAAAGTTTAAAAGTGGGCTATAAGGCAAATTGAAATAGCTACCTCCAGCCACCCTGAACAATGCTCAGCTTCGGGCCGGTCTTGTGTCTTATATGGAGGGGGGTAGGGTTTACTGAGGGTTATAGGTCACCTTCTGGAGCCCTTGCTTAGAGCATGGGACAACCACACAAACACCAAAATGTCTGAAAATTTTAGTACATTCACGTGTCCTTTGGCACAGTGATGTTGAAAACAAAGACTATATTTAAAGGTCGTTTATGCAAAATATCTGATGATGTGATGATGATAATAAGAAAATATGGCTACGTAGCGTCGTTTTTCCTTTACCCCACCCCCATGCAGAAAAAATCAACAAAAAGATGGTCGTGCAATTACATGCATGACATAACTTTTTGTTGTGGATTTAGAATGGCGAGAACAGCTACATTTAACATCTGCGCGCCAAGGTATGTAACGTCTAGCCTATCAGTGAGGTTTGTTGTCCCAGTACATTTGTCGAAACACTGAGGAATCTTTAAGAAGTAGACCTATCTGTTAAGTTAAAAAAAACTTATTCTTGAACCTGAAAATCAGTTGAAAACAGTGTTTGTGAACTTTTTCGTTTTTATAAAAAAAACGTGTGTAAAACGAAGGACTACAGCAACACGAATTCAAACTTAGAACATATTATTTGTCAATCTAACAATGTGTTTATACTTTTCCCACACTTTTTTAAAGTTAAGAATAAATCACAAAATATGGCCATTAGCCTATACGAAATCGGCCACATTCAATAGGCCAAAGACTTTTTTGTCACATTGCTGCATGTTGTAGGCTATCAAGTTTACGTCGTTGATATTATTTTTACTAATTTAAGATATCTAATATTAAAGCACTGGTTTGTATGTCTGGGTGATTTTGTTTTGAGTACATATGTCTGACAGTGGTAAAATAAAAAAAAATTAAAAAGATTAAAAATTCTAGAAGGGTCCATGTTAATTATGCAAATCGCGCTAGTTGCGGATGTGATTCTCGTGCCCAAAGTTCGGGGGTTTATGTTGGGGAGTCGACTGAAAGAGGCCATCACATGACGATGCGTTCGCGCCTCTTTCGTAAACCTCTCGAAGATTGAAAACAACTTGGAGGTAACGTAATATGTTTAGGTCTATGCACAATGAATGCTTAACTTAATCAACAATTCATGTATTAGTATATTACCTAAACAAGCCAACTCGTGCATTCAGTGTAAAACTCGAGACGAAAAGAACTTCATCTTAGGCTGCGATTGTGTTTTCTGTGGATGTGCTTTGTGTAGGCTAGCTGAACAGCTAATTGTACAGCTGTGTAAGAATCAAATGTCCCGTAGTGATAACGAATGCGATTAATCCGCGAAACGTGGCGTTGAGTGTAGTGTGTGCTTTGTGTAGCTTTTAGACCAAAAAATTAGCCTAGTAAACAGATGGACTGGATTAAAAGCGGAATGTGTAATTATTGGTGTTTAGCTGAAGCAAACAGGATGCTAGTCATTGATTGTTGAAGCAGGCTACTGAGTTAAGATAAGTCAACCAATGTAACGGAGCGTTAAGTCATTTTACTTGAGTGTAATCAGAACCGCAACCACCTGTTGGATCTGTCGTTAACGTTGGTATATTTTCTGTGCGTCTCAAACTCTACTTGGTGTATAACATTGGTTGGAGAAGCTAACAAGCTAACCACACTTGCACTTGTAGCTCAACGTGTTAACGTTATTAATGAAGTTAAACCACACAACGTTATGGCGAGTTGCCACGGCTCCCAAATCGGATTCCTTTTGTTGTTCGAGATAGTTGTACTAGCTCCCTAGTTTGAACATCTCGCCAATGCAGTCAGTGTATTACAAAAGTAAAGCAAAATCTGTTTGAATTCCTCATGGCGCCTACGGAACACCCTTCCCACGTCTCGCGCTGGAGTAGTTCTAACCAAACTAACGCCAGCTACTGCGGTTTGAGAACAAACATGTGTTGGACGTGGGCCAACAAGTTGAAGGCACAACTCCAGGTTCACCGATATTGTTGTTTGTAGGTGTCATTGCGTATTGCTTTTGCATTTTGGTATGTGTTCGATTAATCCATTGGGGATATTGTCACCAATCCCATAGGTCATTGTAAATCATATAGGCTAGGCCCCATGCAGGTCCCCTCCCTCATTTGTGAATAATGAAACAGAATCCATCTTTATAGTCAAATGTGTAGTCGTTGGACTTGCTGTCGGTCTGTAAACTTTCAGACTAAACTCTTAATTGCTTTGACAGTAACAGTATATGAAGGCATCAGCAGAGGTTAATCTAATGCTAACAGATGATGTCTTTTCTCCAGCAGTGGAAAAGGGCTTTAGGCGCCATTGGAGGCCATTTTTTCTTTACCAAGATCTCTCGTTGTTGGCCTAATTGAATCGTCTAACTTGGAGACCGACGAATCTTTAGTTTCCTAAATGATGACTGACATGCCACCATTTGTGAGCTGGGTCAAACGCGTAGTTGCATTGCTTGAGTCCTTACAAAAGTTTTCACTTGACGGGTCATGGCTCTTCTATAATGGCGTAATGAACTATCTATGTTGAGGGCCTGTTTAATGGCCGACAAGTCGTCTTGTCGGGGAAGTTGTGGCTCTTAAGTGAGCGGTCTCTAAAACTACAGTATTATAGAATATTCTTTTTAAAATTACAACTCAACACGACACGCCTGTCCCTCGTTTCGTTGGGTGCTGTTTCAGTTCTCATCATTTGCCGTCAGTATTTTTGAGATGATTAGCCAGGAGTCTGTAGAACTAACACGGTGAATGGTAGGTTAGGCTGGTAGAGCAAATGTGTTAGTCGTTTGAGCTTCAGGTTTTATTGTGGTAAGCATATTTATGTTTCCCGGGGTGAGAATTTATGCACGCCCCAAGCGGTAGCAAACAATTTCAAAAGCGGGATTTTTTAATTATTCAAAAAACAACTGCCAGCTGTAACACTCCACAATTTATTTCTCTCAATGTGGTTGAGCAGATGAATGTAGTGGACTCTACACCGGATTATTTACTACTTGTCCTTTGCTTCTCCTGTTGCATGTTGATTTTGTGTGATATGTAAGCTTTTTATCAGTGTAGTGATGTATTTTTTTTCTGTTGACAGAACATTCAACGCCATGGCAGACTTTGTAGGAGGATGTTCCAGTTGACGTCACTTTTTGCCACTTTTTCCTTTTGTGTTAATGACTGGCATAGTTTTCCAGCTAAGGTGCATCTAGTGTAGTTAGTGAAGTAGTCTAGTATCTACTGCCCTAGGTGCTCCTTTTGGCTGGATGTACTGTGGTCTCAACCTCTATGGAAATTCTACTTGTTTTGTAAAACTCTTCCATGTTCTCACTGCATATTTGTTTGGCTAAATATGGCTAGGCATTTTTTTTTCACCTTTTAATGTGGTTTCCTTTTTATGACCTAATTGTATTGTCAGGCAATTCCAAAGTGCTCACAGTGCAGGTAGTGCAAGTATTTTCTACTGCAGTGTTTGCACTTCACGTATTGCCAGGCAGCCTCTCCTGGACTTTGGAGAGTCCTTTTCATTATGGACCTTCTGATTTCCACAGGGGGCCCAGTGAGTTTTGATGGTTTGCTTTCAGCTTGTAATTCTTCTGCTGTGCAAATCCATGCAAAACTCGCTGTGCCAGCCTACTCATTCAAACCTCAGGTTAGCATTTGAAATGAAATGATGGGTAATTAATGAAATGATGGGTAATTAATGAAATTATGGGTAATTAATGAAGTGGAGATCTGTATCAAGTTATTGTAAAATCTTAGTTGAAAGGCAGTGCATCTGAACTGTTTTGGCAACTGTTTCCTCAAGCAGTTTTTATTTTTTTGGTTGGAACAATATGTATATGTGTGTGTGGTGGGGGAGTAAACTTGGCAAGCTGGGTTGTCTTGCTGTTTTCGGGTGGATGACTTTGCAATTTTAATGATGCTTTTTAATCTACAAAAATTGCACGGTATCCATCTGTAATCCGCCAGATGTTTTAATCTGCAAAATTCACTTTCTGTTTTAAAAATAAACTTGGTGAAATCTGTCTTTCTTGTAACCTGCAGGCTCATCTTAATAAATTAGAATTTTGTTTATATTGTGTATACTATATTAGCTGTAATCTGTGATCATAAAAATTAAAACAAAGAATTCATTTTTATTAATCATGTAATGAGTTTCACTTTTTCAAAACGTTTTTTTTTTTTTCAACTATATTATAGGCTAATTTATTGACATTTGCCTGTTTTGTATGCAGTCCCCTTTTTTCCTGGACGAGCATGGTATTGGAATGTCTTTTACGGGCGCA
Source organism: Setipinna tenuifilis (assembly GCA_030347295.1). Lineage (NCBI taxonomy): Eukaryota > Metazoa > Chordata > Actinopteri > Clupeiformes > Engraulidae > Setipinna > Setipinna tenuifilis. The sequence continues at coordinate 20,805,873 of CM059288.1, read as the reverse complement.
ATGCCCAGCATATTGTAATAATCATAGCATGCCAGCAGATGTCAGCAGCGCCCTAAAGGCTGTTCCGGGGAAATGTGCCAATTTGCAAACTGAAATAAAATTGTTTTAAAGGGCTATACTGTCTCTTCATTGCGTTGTAATATAGTCTAGGTATGTTGAACAGGTCAATAGTGTGTCGCATATATACATTTGTTTTATTTATCTGTAGCCATTATGTTGAAGGCAACCCAACAGAAATAAACCACAAGAATTAAACTGCAATGTGGGATATGGGAAGAGCGCTTGACGTATCATGCTCACTGGTCGGCGACAACGTGCAGGCAGTGACTGAATCAGCCTTTCATCTCGGCTCATCTTATCTGCCACTGGAAGTCAGGGAGGAGTTTACAGTGCGCCGTTTGGGTGGTTTGTGCTCACATACTATTCAGTAATTTTATTTGTGGTTGAAATTATTCGGCAGGGATCAGCTGGTAAAGGCAACGAGAAGTTTTCGCTACAGCCAAGGATGCTCATGTTCACCGCTATACTGATCGGAAGCTGGACCCTTGCTAACGATTAGTTACCCTACAGTTAAACGCATGTTGACCGCGCTTTCCAAATTCGTTTATTTGTTTTGTATTTACAACTTCTAAAAGCGTTGGATAGGTTATTCGCTTTCCTTAAACTCCATAGCCATGAACGGAATCACTGTACCAGGAGCGCTTATTCTTTTTGCCCTGTTCTGGCCAGCCACCCGACCCAGCGGCCAGGTGCTTAACTGCCACGAAGTGCGTTCATCTTTCCAGTCTCTGTACCCTGGAATGAAGGGGGCTCCGGAAACCCCTGTGTCAGGTAATCACACGATGGATTTAGCCTAAATTCTGCATGCACGATGGTTTACAGAACCTGTCATTGTGGCTGCTGCAACTTTTTGTCTTTGTTCGGAAGGCACTGCTTTTAGATAGACAATGCGTAATCCTCTGATTGGCGTTTTGGTTTCATTCAAAGTGTAAGTTGATGTATACAAGCTATACCGAGTATGGCCCATCAAAAAGCCTTTTTGTAATCGTATGTCTACTGTGCCATGGGCCTATCTGATTCAGAATTGAGTGTAATTTTTAACGTGGTTACATGAATCATTTGGACAGTGATTTCAAGCTCAATCGTTTCTTTCTTTTAAAAGTTGGTTCTCGCCATGGCATGGGCTAAACACATACAGTATATCTTTCCATGTCTCAAGATATAACACTTTGATACAATATAAAGTAGATGTAAGCTGTACACTGCCTACTTTACATTGTAAAAGTGTTATATCTTTAGACTTCTCCCATGGAAAGATATTATAAAAAAAAGTAAAAAAATGTTAGGGGTGTACTCACTTTTGTGACATACTGTACGTCATTGGCACAATTCAGCTGTTGGGTTCTAAAAATTAAAAGTTGATAAATCACAGGATGGATTAGCCCACACAAATTCTGACAACCCTTTGTTTGCACCAGATTGGGAGGATGCTTTCGCTAGTTCAGATAGTGGTGTTCATTTTGTGTGGTGTAGTGTATGGCACAGGTGTTGAACATCTGCCCTGGGATGTAATTAAAGTAGGTTAGTCAACTGAATATTTAATGGGTTGTAACTAACTGTTTTGTTGTGATTTGAAATTCTAAGACGTATTTGCAGTTTGTCAAGGTTATTCTTTTCTTTTTTTTCTTTTCATGGCACAACAGTGTCATGAATCCATGCAACTCTCCCACCGTTTTGTCCAGAGGTTGCAAGATTTGTTGTGACTGACAGAGGGTGATACTGCTTTTACCTGTATAGAAACTGTAAATACATGCAGCCCATAGCCTGAATGAAAGCAGTGTCATCTTTGAGAATGTCAAATATGATATAACCACCATTATTTTCTCTGATTTTGTCTACAAGATTCATTACACTTTCCACCAAGTCCGTGAACACACCGGTTTTCAGTTATACAAGTTACTGTAAAATTTAGTTATGATGCCCCACAAATACTTTTTTTTTTAGTAGGGCTTATACTGATAATAAAGACAGCTGTCACCGATCTTTGCTACAGTATCAATCTACCAGTTGCAATGTCCAACTTTTACCACAATTTACATTTACAAAGACCTGAATTTTGTTTACCATACTAAGCCATACAGGTACTCGTGGAGCACTTTCTGAAAGTACAGTGCTGATCCTATTCTGTCTGCATTTATTCATGAAACTTGTTCCTTTGCCATTGTGTAATTTTCAAATGTGGAAACATGTTCAGCCAAAAATGTTAAAATATCTATGAGAATCTATCTGAGGGTTTAACAGTAAGTCTTTGCTGAGAGTGGCATTTCTTTAATGAATTCAGATGTAAAAGCAGAAAGTGAATCTTCGGTTTCATAGTCGAGGGAGTGGATGGTTTTTGGAAAGCACCCCTCAGGCTGCATGTCTACAGTCTCAGTGCCCTCAATTTGCCTTCACTGGATGCCACATTCTGGTCCAATAATTAGTACTGTGCAAGAACCTTTGGATTGCTCTCTGCATCATTATGTAAATTGATACTTTCTTTTTGCCATCACAGTGCTGTTGGCCTGAAGTGTTAATTGGATGTTTTAGTGTCATGTCAGAGTAGCGCATGTTTCAGGTTAATTGTTTTCAGTCACCCTGTATTAGCTATTCATGGCACTGCTAGAAGTGGGGTGGTGTAACAACAACTCTTAAACACTGATATTAAATTCATTGAGAACATTCCACCTGAGGTTAAAGCAGGGCGATATGGCAAAGAAATGATCACGATAAATTGTGCCATATCATCCAGTATCGATTTTTTTTATGACTTTTTTTCTCTTGATACAGTTTGAGAACAGCTGGATTAAAACCTGTATTTCATTACGTTACATTACACTTAGCAGACGCTTTCATCCAAACCGACTTACAAAAGAGGACATAAAGAAGCTAAAGATATGCAGAGGAACACAGAGTAAGCAAAGACATAACAAAGTTATTGCAGTCAGGGTACAGGACAGTGTTGGTGAGTGGAGGTGAATTGATTTCAAGGCACTGACATCTCACATTTTGGCTTTATTGGCTCCATGTCATTTTGGCCATTACCAAATCATTGCCACACAGCTGACATTGTGAAACCTTTTCTTGTCAGCAATGACATGACCTTTGGGGATCTGCCATGTGATCGATTAAATATGCCCAAAGCTGATTATCATGATTGACCTGAATTTTATCAAAATATTGATGTGCTATCGATTAATCTCCCAGCCCTACCTGAGGTGTTTCAAGATTGTTTATTCACTAACCCAAATAAGTTAACTCAGAGCAAGGAAACCTACAAGTTTGACAACTGTATGACTTAATTCTCATGACTGTTTTAGTAGGAGGTTAACCACTTGCTCTGAGTTAACATACCATGGTAAGTTATTAAAATTGCTTTTTGGAATCTTCAAGTGGTGTAGGAAAAACAGACCTTGCTTATGCTTTACCAACATGGAGATCCCAGCTTCCGAAGGCAAAACTCTGCCTCATATTTGATATAATCATTTTCTAAGCCAGATGGTACTAATGAGCTCACAAATCATCAGGCAGATAGATCAGTGAACTAGTGAAATCACCTGTGTTCAGTGGACAGGCAAGAAGGAATACCTGGCAGGGTTTTTACCTTTTGAAGCCTGGATCTCCACCTCTGTTTACCAAACAGGAGGAGACAAATAGATGGAGAGAACAACTCATGTTGAAATCACTTTCCTGAGCTAAGACCATGTATTTGGTCCTACACTTAGCACACCATCCATATCCAGTGCACGTTTGTGTCCTTGGAGTTGCAAATGAATGTGGACAACCTTAATGTTAATTGGAAATGGGAGCATTTCTGGGCCCAGTGGCGTATCTGTCATTGGGTAGTGATCACTGCGGTTCCACGGAGACCTGAGCCTGGTGGTTAAGATTTATTGCATTGCAAGGGTTTTGTCTCTACGGATTAATGATAATGCTTCTTTCTTGCTTACTTTCTTTCTTTCTTTCTTTCTTTCTTTCTTTCTTTCTTTCTCTTTCTTTCTTTCTTTCTGTGAATTTTTACAAGTTACTTTATACCTGCTGTTGTTCACCACCTGTGTATTTTAAAAAACTGGATTTGCATCATTAATAATTCACCCCAAATGTGGTTTCTCTTGCTCTCCATCAGCGTGCAACCTTGAATGGCAACATTTTGGCCAACACCATTACTTAATAGTGTGTTTTGAATAATGAATGCCTTCAGGTAAGCCCCCCAGATATTGCAGTAATGTATAACAGCTGCTTGGAACAGGGAGATACGCTGTTGCAATTCACTTAAATGATGCGCAAACATAGATATCATAGAGAGAAATAGCTGTTTTTTGTGAGAGGGCAGATATTTTGAATTTTACTTGCGTACATGTAGGGTTACTTGAGGTAAGAGAAAGTGTTTGAAGGTTTAAAGAACCTAGGCGCCTCATGTTGTTGTCTGTGCAAAGCGCCGTAGGAATCATGAACTACCACAGAAGCAAAGTGTGTAGCATATCCCTTTAGAATGCACACCATGCTATCTGTATGTGTTTGTGTTTGTTTGTTTGTGTGTGTGTGTGTGTGTGTGTGTGTGTGTGTGTGTGTGTGTGTGTGTGTGTGTGTGTGTGTCTGTGTGTTTGGGAGCTCCAAGACCCTAGAGGACTCTGTGAATTCTTTGCCCCTCTCCGCTCTGCTCCACTCCACTCGTCTGTACTTAAAACGCCCGCAGACGTGGAGCATCAGGGTTCGGCCCGCCCAGATCAGGGCATTAGTAAGAGTTTGATGTCAGTGTGTAATGGACAACTTGCTTGTTATTCTGTCGCAGATCTCTCTTTTGCACCAGCTCCTTCTTGGCCACACTGACCTGCATACAAAACCACCACAGATGGGTTGAGAGCATCACCCTCCGTCCTACTGCAGGGGAAGCGAGGAAGAGAGAGAGAGAGAGAGAGGGGTGGGCCTTATCTGTCCATGTCAGGGAGCTGAAGAGGAGACAAAATGGAGCACAAGCTAATCACGGCCGACACTCCCACGAAGCTGAGCTCGGAATCAAGGCCCGAGTAATTAGTGGGGACGGGTGCAGGGGGTCAGAGGCAGCTGGCGACACGCTGTCCCGGGAACAGGCACGGCGCGGGCACGGGGAGCACAGGCCAGTCCTGCCCTGGCCCAGTAGCCGCCTGTGGGCCCATTAAGTCAGGGGAGAGGGGGGACAGCAGGAGCCAGCTTGACGGTGGTTTTCTGGTGCGTAGGACACGGATCATAACATATGTATGGAACAAGACTGACCTGTGAGAATGCCCTTTATGTGCCGCCTAAATGGCTCATTGGTGTTCTTTTAGGGACTCTAAAGAGGGAGGTTACCAGTAGCCCATACACTCATGTCTTTACAATAAAGGTCAATACCTGTTCCTCAGTGGCCCCCCTAGTGACAGTGATGGTGACAGAGGCTCATCTCCCCATGCGTGTAATTATGGCATATAGAAATGACTTGGGTCATTGGTGGGCTGGCGCCACATTTATTAGGTTGAAAGATTATTAAGCTACTTGTGTGTGAGAACAGAAGAATCATTTTGTCACCTGTGGCAGGTGCAAAATAAATGAAAGGCAATTAAAATAAATGTGCAAGAAATAAAAACACGCATGGTGTCAGAGGACAAAAGTGGAACTTACAAAGAAAGGAACACAAAAAGAAAAAGACATGAGCCACTTATACTCTGAGCCCCCCAAGTCCTAATTACATTGTTCCGATGATTGCCCTCTGAAATTGTCTTGCTTTAATCACGCTCATTTATTTATGCATGGTATCATCTCAGCGAACCCCGATGCTGCGGGAGCCTTTTGGAAAGAACCGTCAAGATTTCTTCTCTACTCCTCTGTCACATTACTCTATAATTTATGTCTCTAATGAAGGCCTTTTAACATTCCCTATAACTTAACCCAGCGACGCTTTTAGAATTTGCTTCTTGTCTACCACTTCCATTAAACTTGCATGCTGATAGCTTTATAATTGGTGCTGGGACGCTGGTATTTATGCATGCAGCTTGTTCTCCCGAGTGTCTGCAGGCTTGTTAAGGGCTGGTGTGTGTATGTGTACACAGCTCCACGCGAGCTGTCATGTCCCCCTCTTTGCACTGACAGCACCGACTCACAGGGCCCAAACCCAAAGGAACCAGAACCCCCCTCAGCAGGGGGGTGGGGTGGGGTGGGGGGGTGGCAGGGATGTGAAAGAGTGGGGCACAGAACAGTGGAAGACAGTGTGGGGGAGTGAAGAAGAGATGTAGGTACAGTTTTAGAAAGCTCCACTGTGAAATATGTTTGGCTAGAAGGAAAGCAGGAAAAGAGAGAGAGCAAGACAGAAAGGGGGAGAGAGAAAGAGAAAAAGAGATGGAATCAGGGACAGAAAGAGGAAGAAGAGGAAGGGAAGAAAGCGGAAAGACCAGAGGGGGGCTGAGTCTGGAGAGAAGGGGGCACAAGAACTGAGAGCAGAACTCGGCTGATAGTTTTGTTTTGGTCGGGAGCTGATTAGAAGTGAGAGGAACACGGCCTGCCAGCTGAGCTGCTAATATGCTCCAGTTTGACACCAGTGGCGCTTTTTCACTCCTCTGATTCGAGGGCCGGCACCAAGCCGCTAGTCCCGCGGTGCTGAGCCCAGACCCGGGGAGGAGGAGGAGGAGGAGGAGGAGATGGCTGACTGCAAACATAATGTGGAACGGGGCAGAGAGTCAAGATGGAGGGAGGAGAATAATGAATGCAGGGAGAAACGAGAGCGCAAGCTGACTAACGCTGCTGGCCATGGTAGTCAAACAGAGAAGCCAGGATGGAGAGAGCGAAAGGAAGAGGAATAGAAAGATTGGTGTAGGAGGAGGACGAGGAGGATGCCTGAGTAGTGGTGTGGCCCACGTTTGCTCGTAGGACATGAACAAAGCCGTGGATCTCTCAGGGGCTCAACACACAGGAGCCTCCATCACCCAGCATGCCTCCTTAGCATTAGAGGCAGCCTTTATTTGGAGGAGCACTCTTCCCTCTGTTGATTTTGAATTGTGTGGGAAAATAATCTCCGTTGAGGGCCTCGCTGCTTAGCCTCGCTACTCTGAACTTGCCTAATGAAACGCATTTATCATCGGTGAGCTGCGAGAGGCATATGAAATTGTCTGTTTTGCTGAAGATAATTACCCAAAACCTCCCTCTACGGTGCCCATCTCCACGGCTCTTACTCCTCGCTATATACCTGCTCCCCCATCGCTCAGCGGGCCTTTGACGGCTTAATAATTTCCCCTTTGCAAAAGTCTGAAATTAGCTTGATGCTATCTGTCACTGGCCCTTTTTGCAGGTATTGATTTAGGATATTAAGCCTGTCAGAGGCCATATAAAGAGGGTTTCGCTTGACTGATGTGGGAGTGGCTGTCTCTGTGTGTGACTCCTGTTGCTCTCTGCAGGTACTGTGTGACAGGGACGGCTGTATGGCTGACTGTATGTTCTATTCATTTGCCTCAGCCTCTTAGTCCTAAATAGGTAACATGCTTAAATATTAGCCTTGATTTCCCTGGCAGGGTGAGCACCATATTTATCCCTTAGCTCAGAGGAGGGATGAGAATCATAGGTTTTATGCAGCAAGACTGAGATCCTTTTTTTGGACATGATTGCAGTCATGACATTTAATATTGAAATGGAACATAATTTCATTTTTACCAGATATAAGAACAGTACCATTGTGGTGTGTGCATGTGGAAAGTCTGGGAATATGGCTTTTTACATAATGTCTAACGGCACAAGCCACTGTTTGAAGTTGCAATTGCACTACCTTTGAAGAGAAATACATGGTAGACCGGAATTTTAAATAGATGGATTCATTTGAACACTATGAAACATTGCATATCTTTGCATTGACCAAAATATTCTCAAAATAATATACTCTGCAAACATAAAGTTGAAGGTTACATTAGTTGTGTCTTACTTGTGTCTTTTTAGTTTTTTTACTTTGTAGCCTGTTTTACAATTGCCTGGTAAAAACTAGGCGATTTTTTGTTATCCAAAATCTGTGGTTGGTTAGGAATCTGTTGGCTGCCTTTGAAACTGTTTTGAAGGCAACTTCAGTGCTTTTGCTCAACTTCTCTGATGGCCCCGAGGTATCAAATATGAGGTTTCCACACATAAAACCGGTCTGGTAGGAAAAACCTTGACAATTTCTCCTGCTGTTTTCTGCCTGCATCACGTCTGGCTGTTCAATCACTGGCCCCCTTCTTGCCATAACGGTTGGTAATTCTGTATTAAAAGCCTCAGGTGACTCGCCTGGAAGACAGACTTTCAAGTTCATTTCTATCCAGGTCCTCACATCTTTTTGCAAAATGGCCTTTATAACACTTTTCTGTTCAACAGTAAATTCCTAGCTTCTGCTTGTTTCCTCTCCTCTACACTAAATGTGTTTCTTCCTCTTATGTCCCATTTCCTCTTGTCTAGTCTCCTCTTGTCTCCTCTTTTCTAAACCCTACTCCTCTTCTCTGAACTCCTTTCCTCTCCTTACCTGTGAACTTTTGCCCAATACACTTCTTTTCTTTCTCCTCTCCTCTCATCTTCTCTAATCTCCTCTCACCTCCTCTCCGCTACACTCCTTTCCTCTCCTCTCATCTTCACCCCCTCTCCTCTTGCTTCTTACCTGTCAACTCTCTCTACTATACTCCTTTTTTCTCCTCTCTGCTTCACCCCTGCCCCACACTCCACTGCTCTTTCTTCTACCTGCTCCATTCTGCTCAGCTTCGGTGTCATTCCCACTTGTCTCATCTGCTCTCCTCTACTCTACTCCCCCAACCCCCTTCCCTCCACACCTGCTTATTCTCTACCCTTCTCCCTGCATGTGCGTAGCACAGCCCTGGGGAATTTACTGATGTTTGTTTACATCCCTATCAGTGAACTTGTACCATTTAGACAACCTCTGGCAAATCATGTAGACAACACTGCTCCCCCCTGCCACACATTTAAAGAGTTTGTGCGAAAGAGATGTAAAGACATGAGCAGGGAGAGAGACAGAGACAGAGAGATAGCGATTGAGAGAGAGAGAAACATGGAGTCATGTTCATAAATTTAATTCCCCTTCTGTTCAAAATTTAGGCTTGTTCAGTACCTAAGCCATCATATTGTCACTTTGCAAGGAGTGTCAAAAGGCTAAATATGGATGGCTAGGTATGGAAGAGTCTTGTGATTGTTTTGGTGGCCTCATTTGCATACATGCTGTGCAGTTTGTGTTGTGACGTCTGAGGTATATGTGTGAATAAGGGACAACTCTCAGTCGGGTTGAGTGACCTTACTGTATCGCCTCCCTATTGTCAACGAAAGCTATGAAATAATGAAAGCCCTTTGTCATTTTTTTCCCATAGCGTCGCAGCAGCCTCTACCTCTAACTGCCTCCATCGCAACTACCTCCACCGTTTACAGAGGCTCTTTGTTTATTATTGGACACATTTGACATCTGTAATTGCAGTATCCTTGAATTTGGAACACAAATGAAGCTTTGGACAGCCACCAGAGCTCCAATATTTTATTGGAACAAATTGAAATCCAATCATTTATCCAGGGTCATATATTTTCTTTTCTCGGTTTTGACGCACGCTCAACAGAAGCGTCTCTGCGACTCACATTTTCTATTGAATTCCCAGCTGTGTGCTCTTCAAAAGGAGCTCATCAAAGTGTAATTATGGCCTTCTGACAAATAACCTTTAATGCTCGTGGCAGGGGATGCGAGATGTCAGCAAATCGCTTGCCGTTGCTTCATCCCACTCTTTCTGCCATGTCTTCAGAGAAACATTTTGTTAGCCTGTGTGAGTGTGTGTTCGCGCGTGCATGTTTTTCCTGTCCTAGGAAGCTTTTCAAGAGTTTCTTCAATAGAACTAATTCTTACACTGTGGCACTGCATGGGATTAGTGGTTGTGAGTGTGGTGCTGCCATGCTACAGTGGTGTGGGCTGTGGGAGGCTCTTTGGGTGTAATCTTGGTCTGGAGCCCATTCCTTCAGAAGAGAGTGCTTTTGTTTGTTTCCTGGGTAATTGCAGCAGAAACCTGAAACATTACAAAGAAATGAAAGTCGACGTATTAAATGGGTTTCAATTAAGTCACAGGCTATGTTTCTTTTTTTCAGGCTAAAATGAAATTCCCTCCATAAATGAAATGGTTGTGTGAGTGGGTCACATAAGCAATTGCCTATTTTGTAACCCCATTCTTTCACGAAGATTGTTTCCCGGCCCATTAGACAAAGAATGAAGGACCAACAGCGCTGGTTGTAACTGAGTGTTTTCTGCTCTGCTTTCTCCTCCCTGTGCTTTTCCAGGTGCGGATCTCCAGGTGTGTCAGCCCAAAGGACTGACCTGCTGCACGCGTAAGATGGAGGACCGGTATCTGGCCACTGCCAAGCAGAACATGGAGTCCAACCTGCAGGCCACCAGTGCCCAGCTCAAGCTCCTGATCATCCAGAACGCAGCCCTCTTCCAAGGTGAGGCAACCTCAAGGTCGCTCCCTTCACAGTGGCAGGGTACATGCGCCACGTCTGGCCCCTTTAATGCTAACTGCTTCAACTAGCCGCAAATAAACATGTCAACTTGTTTGATGATTTGTCGAGAACACAATCAATAAGGCTCCAGTAAAACAGCGCCTAATTACAGAAACAGATGCACAAAGCTGCTGTTTACATGTGCTCAGGTACTGTTAAAGGGTGTGTATTTACAAAGCTGAGCAGCCCCAGTGGACGTAACCAAGTGGTGGCTGCCAGACGGAGGTAGGTCTGTGGACTGATAAATGACTGCCCCTGACATGCCAATTAAACAGCTTGTGTAATTTGGCGTGAGTGGGTAGCCTGTGCTTATTGCTTTACCCTAACAACGTTAGAGATGGCCACTGAGGCTTTCCTGGGTCTCCTTCTTGGAAAGGGGTTCGATGCTAATTGCTTCAGCACTCTGGTCCCTGGGAGAACTCCCTATCCAGCCGACAGAGCCTCTGTAAACATCCTGGGCCAGTCTAGTCTTATTTTCCCCAGGATACCATTGGTGAATTGAGGACTGCCTCATTTGAAATATCTCTCTTGCTTCTCCTTGTATCTGTTTCTTTCTTTCTTTCTTTCTTTCTTTCTTTCTTTCTTTCTTTTCTTTCTCGGTCTCTCTCTATGTGTCTCCGTCTCTCTTTCTCTTTCTCTTTCTTTCCACCCAGCCCTTGGCTTTTTTCTCTCGCTCGAATTCTCATTTATTCTTTTGTACTTTTTTTTTACCCAAAGATCAAAGGGCTTTGCACTCTGCTCCGGAATCTCAGTCTATCTCTCCCTCCCTCCCTCTCTCCCTTTCTCTCTCTCTCTCTTTCTTTCTCTCTGTTTTCATCCCCGTCCCTCTATCCCAAACCAACCTGCCTTTTCTCTCACACCTCAGGTTCAGAACTTTGAAGTCAACTTTATGAAGCAGTCATGAAAGCCAGGAGTCGGTTTTTGATTGGGATGTCTGATGACAAACCCTTTGCGTCAGGAGAGGGGAGCATTGCTGCGCATTGCAAACAGAGCTCTTTGATTGGTTCCCCTATTTCTTCCTGACTTCCTATCTGCCACACGGCAGAAGACACTCTGCCAGTCTCCAGCACATGCTGAGGATCTCCATATTTATTTCTACCTGAAAACCACAAGACCTCAATGGGGTCTTACTCTGTGGAGTTTCACTTGAGATGACTCCTTCCCACTGTGTTGGCACAAAAATACTTGGCATGGAAGTAGTCTATGAAAATAGTTGCATATTCAACAGGGCTGTGGATTTGATCGTGACTGGCTCTATCATGTTTGTCTTTGCCCTGAGTTGCCCTCTTACCCGCATGGGGCAGAAACTCTTCTCTGTTCTTGTGTTAGCAAGCAGACGCAGAGCGCACCCGTGTGTTTGCTATGCATCAGAGAGAGCAGGTACGGACCCGTCTCTTGCACTGCAAAATAAATACGGAGTGTCTTTAGATCAATTGGGCAAAGGCGTCTTCATACACAAAGAAGTCATGTGATCACTGGAGAGGGAAGCTCTGCTGTCGTACTTGCCATTCTGAGGGCAGACAATATCACTTTAAAGAAATGGATACATGGCTGCGAACACAATATGTCCGAGAAGTATGATTTTGTTTTTGTTGTGGTACAGATGCTTAGTCTGAGCGTGAAATAATATCTATTGGTCTACATCTTTGACTTTGTATTTATCCATTTATCTGTCACGTCTATGCATGCACACTACTGTATACATGCACAACACACATACTAAGTCACACACACTAACTCTCTCTCACACACTGTCTCTCTCTCTTACACACACACACATTACAGAGAGCCATGTTGGCATATTGCAAGAGTAATTTGACGCCCAACAGTGCAGCCCAAGGACAGTTTGCTGTCAATGTATTACACAGCACAGTCTACAAAGGACTCAAATCATCCATATAAAATGTTCCTTGGGTGGTAAATAGTAATTCACATTAGTCCAATTACAATTTGAAAAAGGTCATTTTTAATTTTCAGTTCTAATGTTTCTTTTTGAATATGACTCCAACATGAATGGATAGGAATCGAATGTATTTTCATTTTGCATCACAGCGCAGCTCTGTGTTTGAAGGCTTTTGGAGCAGATCATTATCCAAAGCTTTCAACAAAATGGAGGTAATTGCAGTGCATTTGTATTCACTGGTAAATAGATCTGTTAGAATTAATTTCAGTGCTTTGGTACTGACTGGAATTGTAATAGCCGCAGTGCAGTTTTGTGCACCATTAAACAAGCTGATTTGGATTAATTTAAATGTATGTGTGTGTTAAAGTAGTCAATAGTGAGACGTGAGTGACAGCGCCCTGTGAGCTGTGTGCATTAGACTGTAAATGGAACTGCTTGGGTGATTAGAATACTGACAGGAATCACCAGGTGCTTAAGACAGTCAGTCAGTCAGTCTATCGGGGCTACTCAGTGGCGGAAAAAAAAATCTCATCAGTGGAGTCTCTTGGTTGGCCTACTTGTCATTCGCAGTGATGGACAGTTCTAATTCATGTTAGCAGGGTGGAAGGGAGAAGCAGGTGGCAGTTCTGGACTGGTGTCACATATGGCCATGAAAGTTAAAGCTTAGGACAGGGTAAAGACATTAAGTTATCATACACAGTTAGCCTTCTCTTGGGGGGAATATATGGAGCTCACCTCCTGTAAAATAAGTTTTGTGTGTGTGTGTGTGTGTGTGTGTGTTTGTGTGTGTGTGTGTGTGTGTGTGTGTGGATTGTGTGTGTGTGTGGATTCAAGCATGCTGAGTGGATGCCTATATTTACTCTCCTTGCCAGTGGCAGGGGCTAAACCTGTGCTCACAAATGAGCTGCTGTCAGACTCACCTCACCGTTCCTGGGTGCCAGGGGATGCACATGCTCACACACACACACACACACACACACACACACACACACACACACACACACACACACACACACCCCAATGCATACATACACACACACACACTCTTACACACAACAATGCATATATAGACACAAACAAACACACACATTATCTAACCCCAAACAAACATACACACACACACACACACACACACACACACACACACACACACACACACACAGACACACACACACACACACACACACGTACACACATTGCCTTTCCTGGCAATGAGCTACTGTCAGACTCACCTTACTGTCCCTAGGTGCCAGGGGATGTGTTTGCACACACACACACAAAGACACACACACACAAACACGCACACTAACACACACACACACACACACACACACACACATACACACACAAACACACACACTTACACACACATACAAGCATACACATTGCCTTTCCTCTCTCTTAATGTTAATACTCCTTTGGCCCTCAGAGACCCGCAGGACTTAGGCGAGATGTTCAGAGGACACTCAGAGAGCAGAGCAGGCGAGGAGGAGAGAAGCTGCCTCTCTCAGCGAAACCCTCTCACTGACTGATAAAGGCGCTTAGCACAGCAGGGGCCACCAAACGCCTAAGGTAGACGACAGAGAACAAAAAAAAAGCACTTCGAAGTAAACAAGTTGGAAGGGGAGGCATTGAGAAGCAGAGGGGAAAACACATATCAACAAGTGTCTCAGTTTTTTTCATGTTTCTTCTGTCGCTCGCTTTCCTCTGTAGCAGGAGAGGAAACTGGGGCGGAGGCTCCCTAACGGCAGTGGAAAGGACAGCCCTGTAGGTAGGATACCCGTGAACTGCTCCCTCCCAGGGATCCCTCTGGGCCGGACTGGCGGCCTCAGCAGTGTAGCTGTGCTAACAGTGTGCTGCCTGGCAGGGGAGCTCTCCATTGTTTCCACTTGAAAGTGACTCTCTCTCTCTATATATATATATATATATATATATAGACACATGCACACATGCACACATGCACACGCACATACACACACACACACGCACACACACACACGCACACACGCACACACACGCACACACACAAACACACAAACACACACACACACACACACACACACACACACACACACACACACACACACACAAACACACAAACACACACACACACCTGAAAGTCTCAGGAAGCGCTGGTTAACTGAGAGGTTTGGGACTGACTGTGCCCGCAGTGTTGGAGCTTGAGAAAAATCGTCTTGGGTGCTGAAGTGAACTAGTCTATACCTGAAAATACAATTGCTAATGCAGTGCAAGGGAGAACCTGTTTTTTTTTTCATTCCTTGCCGAAAAAAAGAACAGTGAAAAAGTTGTGTTTGGTGCTTTGATTTCATCTTCACTTTTGAGAGTTGATTTTGGGGTTTCTAGAAGTATGCGTTGTAGCTATCACATATTTCTCTTGAGTCTGTATGCGAATGTCTGTAGGTAAAGTTTGGCTTACTTCTGTTACACCCACACAATGGAGAGATGTGGGGGATTAGTGGATGGGTACCACAAGATGGAGTATGACAACAGAGACTCCAAGAATACATGTCAGTGTGTATTTCATGTGGTATAACTACAGGGCTTAACCTTTTGATGGTACGCTTGTTGCTCTCACGGTTGTATCCAGTAGCTGTTGCCTTCTCTTATTTTAAACAAAGAGCTCTCTCACCCCTGAGTGTAGTATTTGAACTTACACTGAATCAGAAATTCTATATATCTCTCAGATATAATTACGCTGTGAGTGACACTGCAATGCTGCTACCATTGCATTATTGTATTGTTGCTATAGGGAAACAATAGATTAGATTGCCATGGGTAATTGTTAGGGATGTCGTGCACTCATTCAGAATTACTGTGACAATGGAGAAGCAGGATTACAAGGCAGCCTTCTCTCAAGTCATCCCTGTTATATGGTTAGATTACAGTGGGTCCTTTTGACTTAGCTCCTACAGTATGAGTGAAATCAGACACTTTAGGTATAGGTAAATTGGTTTCTTTATTGAACTTTTCTGTTACAGCATCCAGACACACAACATGGTGAACTCTCCAGCTTCCCACTTCCTGCTTCGTTCTGGAAGTGATGTTCTTACAATGTAAATAGTGGCACTTGGCCTTGCATGTCTGTATTTGCGAAAATGTGTTGATTGGCAAACAAACCACTAGCACCTTAAAGATAAGCAGAGAAGCCTCAATCGACATCCAGTTCACTAGATGAGTTGTAATTAACATTAAATGTACATGGGATTTAAACGGCTCAGCCCCAATGAACCCTGCAGGTGTGAAGGCTGACCTTGAGATCCAGTTGCCTGGCGAAAGCGGCCCGTGTGGACGAAATAATGAGGTCGGCTGCACACAAATCAGATCTGGCCTTGCTGGAGATGATGGCGGGTCAGGGTCTCGCAGAGCAGCGCATCTTCTCACGCCGTCGGCGGGTAATCGCGGTTTATGTCAGTTTCCCTCATCTGGCTCCAGAAACACATTTCCAGGAAGCCGTAATGCATCTGCACTGCTCTAGGTGGGCAGTTTTGCCGGCTACTGTTAATGTGGGTGGGTAAGCTGTGCACCACATTTTCATCTACATAAACACCCTGAGAGAGAGGCCAAGGAGACAGGTTTTAAGGACAGGATAAATGAGGGGGAAAGCCCCCTGAAAGTCTCTAGAATCATTCGTTTCTGTGGCATTTGTGGGGCACTGTAGATTTTTCCCTACCAAATAGATTTTCTCTGCTCGCTCTCATGGGGCTTTACCCGCACAGCTCTGGTTTAGCATTCAGCCCTCATAGCTTACTAGTTATCATCTCCTCACTGAGCCCATCTTCAATACTTCTTGAATGTTTTTCTGCATGAAGTCATTTTATTCCGAGAAAAACTTTAACTCAGAAGTAGTAACAGCTCTGTAGATTGGCGGCGTTCTAAGGCCCCCGCAAATCGATTGAAGTTGTTTACTCACCGCCTAGGGCGAGAAGCAAAAACTTAATAACGGGAAGAGTCAGCGGTGCCGTCTTCGAAACAAGCCTTCCGAGCCTCGTTTACCAGACAATTTGGAATTAACTGCCCATTACCACTTCTTTCTCTATCAACTTGTAATTAGTTTTTACCCCGCTCTCCCTCTCGTCGGTGTTGTTATCATGACCGTGTTCGCTCATTTGCTTTGGCAAGATGGGATCGTTGACGCTACGTGGCAACTCCGTCGGGTACCTAACTCATGTGGATATTGATTCCGTGTGGAGGGCTGTAATCCTGTCAGTGATCTTTCTCCCTCGACTCTGTGCTGTCGTTAAGCAGAATGGAGCCTCGAAGGCTTAGCGAATTAGGGAGGGCTTAGCGTGTGCCAGTCGGCCGTCTAGAGGGAGCCCCTCGGAACATCAGTGAGTCGGCTGCCGGTCCCTCAGCACCTCTGGCCTTCTCCGACTGCAGAGGAGGTGATATTTACTGCCAAACCCCAACCCTCCCCCCAAACCCCCATTTTTATGAGGTGTAGTGTAAACTGCCAGCGGCACGCTTCTACTGTCTGCCCGTTTGCAAATATGACACAGATGGGGGTCATCATGGGCAGCTGTCCATAACCTCACACACATTAGTGGGAGAAGTGCCTGCTCTGTGCAGGAGGAAGCCCTCAGATGAAGCAGCAGAATCACTAATGCATGCAAGCAGACTCTGCTAAGGGGGATGATTTATCAGAGAGAGACATCTAGCCCTCCCAAAGCACATAAATTCATCAAGATTACCAGTAAATGTAGCGGGCAAATTGCTGTCTTCACGGCATTATAGTAAATTAATGTATGGAACAATAAATAAATACTGTGATATTAATTTATGTTGTAGTTTCTTAACCTTCATGTGTAATGCCCCTTAAGTAGTTCAGACCCATATGTTTGGATGTCTGGAAAAGGATCTTTGCTCTAAACTGAAGTTTAAACTCAAAAAGTACCTACATCCTCTCTAGCACTTCCTGAACAATATAAAGCGCTACTCAGTTATATGCAGCCAATTGGATCAGGGAACCATTAGTCTTGTGTTCTGTCAGTCAAGCAGCCCAAGAACTTTGTTCGAATTAACAGGATTTAGAGCTGAGTCGTCTAACAACTGTTTTCGCTTTTCAAGTGGCAGAGTTTAAAAGTCTGCATAAGAGGCGAAGCTAATTTTCGAGACGGCGCACGGGCCAAGCCACAGCTGTTCAGCAAGCCTGTTGTCTTACGACTTTTTTCTCTCTCCTCCCAGAGTTTTTTTTTTCCTTCATGTGTTTAATCGCCCTGGCAACATTTGATTCTCACCGCTTGCCTCCTCCCCCCCCAAAAAATTTCAGCGGCTGCCTCTCTGCTGATAGTGTGTCGGCCAGTTGTCTCGGCATGGGGTGCATTTGCATACTATTTCAACCGCAGCTTGGGAAATCTTCAATAGTGGAAGCATTATCGCCGTGGAAAGAATAGAGAGGCCCTGCGAGAAGAGAGTTTCATGTTTGAGCAGAGCGGGGATTCTCTTGCACGGCGACTGGTATTATTTCATTCAAAGGCTGATGCCTCCATTGAGATAAAGGGCTAGGTCTCAGTGACATTCAAGCTTGTTGAGGACTGCCACTGTGAACGTCCAGATGTGTGGGTATGATGGGGAAAATTGGTGTAGACTCCACATTGCCTCATTTTTTCCTTTTTCCTTCCCCCCTTTTCTTTGTTTTGTCGACACATTGCCTTTGGCAAATGACACATACACGCAGGCAGTCTTCACGTCCATGCACAATCCCACCGTGAGGCTTTGTGTTTATTTCTTCCCCCCTCTCTCTTCCTGACATACTTACACACACACACACACACACACGCACACACACACACACACACACACACACACACACACACATGCAAACACACACACACACGCACACACACATGCACACACACACACACACACACACACACTTACACAGACACACACCACATCCACTCGTTTTCACACTCGTACCCTCATGCATACACAGACTCACTCCCAGTCCCTCACAGAGTTGCAGGTATGGATTTTTTTGCCACATTTTTGGCCCCAGGGAACCCTTTGTCTGGTCCGCCTTCCGCAGACACATACATTCACACCACCCCACTCCTCGTCTACACTCCTCTTCGGCTGTCTCTCAAGTGCAGGCAGACACACGCGCACACACACACACACACACACACACACACACACACACACACACGTAGGTATGGATTTTTGTCTGCACCATGCCCCCAGGGGGTCTGATGTGTTGTCGGGTTGTTGGGCGGGTGGCGGGGGGAATTGAGGGGAGAGCTTGTCTCTCACAGCTCAGTGATAATTGAGCCACAAGCTGTCACTTCCGTCAGAAGCGTCCAGCCTGTCCAATCTACGAGCCAGCACCTCAGGTGTATGTGTGTCCCACCCCACTGCCCACGGAACGGGAGTGCGCTTCCCACTTAGCGTCAGTGTGGTGCTGGCCTGTTTTATACAGCTCACCTCTCTCTCTAACATCGCCCCCCCCCCCCCCCCCCCCCCCTCCACTGCTATTACATGGTGACACTTAATATTCTGGAGCTGAAGCTGCTGTGCGATACACACCCCAAAGGAAAGAGAGGGTTGATGGGTTTATTTTTGTTTTATGATTGTTTTTCGTAGTGTGTTTGTGTGTGCATGTTTCGAAGTAGGTGAAAAAAACAATAACAAAACAGAAATAATGACTACGCAACTGGACTAGCATTTATTTGTGTTGTGTGATCTTAAAATGCTGATGCTGTAATTTGTTTGTGTGGGTGAGCACATTTTTTAAAGTCCTTTTTTTTTTGAAGAACTCTTTTTTGGAACAGTTCTAATTAGTGTTCATCAGCATTGGTCCCACCCCCCCACCCCCGCAACCCTCCAAAGAGGAGGCCCTGCCATGTCATCTGTCCCTAATGCGTCTGCGTTGTGTCGCTGACAGCTCATTAAGAGCTGCGGAGGGTGTTGGCACTTTACAAGGTGCACTAGTTTGACTCCCGAGTCGCTATTGTCGCCCTCCTTTGTTTTCCTTTTTGTTTTTTTTGAAAAACTTGGCTCAGCTTGCTGCCACTTTCTATTTGTCGCTGGCGAACTGCGCTAATGATGTAGTGCTGTTGCGCATCTTTCTTGTTGGGTTTCATCATGGAAAACAAACAAACAGTGTGCTGCTTCCAGATCAAAGTGGTATTTGAAATTGGTATCATCAAACACAACCCAGTTGGCGGAGTGCTTCCCCTTCCTTCACTTCTCAGCTGAGAGAGAGAGAGAGAATAAGAGAGAGAGAGAGAGACAGAATGAGCAAGATAAAGAGGGAAGAGAGTGGATGGGGTTGTTTTCCTCAGTGTACTGATCACTGGATTATGGTTGGGCATGGGGGGGGGGGGGGCAGAAGCCACAGAAATATGGTGTGTGTGTGTGTGTGTTGGGGGGAGGTTCACTGGGCCTTAGAATGCCAAGAGCCTCTCCGCAGAGTTCCGCAGCGAATGCACAGCGAGCAAAGAGCCCACGAGCCGAAGACCTTCAATTTCATCAGTCGAACACAGTCATTACCGATGACTGCTGCCCCCGCCTGCCTCGCAGCCATTGTTGGAGTGCAATGGAAGGAGGCCAGTGGCAAACTAGGAATGATCATATTTCGAAAGGACCTGGGGTGTGTGTGTGTGTGTGTGTGTGTGGGTGTGGGTGGGGGGTGGGGGGGTAAGCAAAGATACTGTACTGTAATTTGGCTCTTTTGATTTATGGCCGAACATTTCTGTTTGTGTAGGGAAAGCCCAGAGGCTTTACAGTTAATAGAGCGGTTGTTGGCCAAACACACACAAAAAATTGTAGCTGTAGACTAAGATAAAGAGGAATGTTGGAAATAATAAGGAAGTAAAAAAGCGGGAAAACATCCATCAACTGACGTTTTTTAACTTAAACTAAAACAGCAAGATATGAAAGAGTATGGAGGATATTATGTATGTTTCTTTACAGTAACTCACTGCATCTAGGTATTGTAGTGCATAGTACTGTAATTACTATTAATTTATTCACTGTTCATCAGTCAATATGAATGACAATACTACTTATAGTGTAAAACAGATTACATACATATAATTACCCTTAAGCATTGTAGGAGTATTAAGACCTAAGCATTTACATTATCATAGATTATTCAAAGGAAGTGTATTTTAGTTTATCACAGCAGTGATTACTGAGTACATATCTTCGCCCTTCTGATTTTCTGCTCTGCTTGTCATTGCTCCATCGTCTTGGGTTGGCCTCTGTGTAATTTAAGATGAGGTGAGAGTGGGAGAGTTCAGCTCTGGGGCTGTCTCTATATATAAAGCCTGTGCGTGGCCGTGCCAAGAGGGCTCATTTCATAAGTGAAAGCCGGTGCTCTCCTCTGACCGCCCACTTCCTCAGCCTTCTGTTGCCTCCTGTCAAGCCCCCAACTACAAATCCCATGCAAAATTAATACATGTTAAATGGCTGCCACGTTCCTTCTGTTTTTCTTTTTTTTCTTCTTCCTCCTCCTCCTCCTCCTTCCCTGTCATCCATTCCTTTGCCCTTCTTCTTGCCCCTCTTCGTCCTGAGAAACATGACGGTGAGGGTTATTCTGTTTTAGTGCTCTCAACTTTTGGCCTCTTTCCCCCGTGTAGGGGGATTGTCATCGCCCACCCAATCCACATGCTGTGTCCTCTGCCCTGCATGTGTATTTAAGGGCCAGGGGAATGCATTTTTCATACAGGGGGGAGCGTCTGCATTATTGAGCAGCTTACGCAACACATGTAGTCAACCACCCAAACATGGCCAAGGCAAAGGCCCAAGAGGTGACGACGAGAGCATGAGCATGTTGGAGAAAGACAGAGAGAGTGAGAGAGGGAGATAGCGAATGAGAGAGGAGTTAGAGAGAGAGAAAGAGAGAGTGAGAAGGCAAATGAGAGAGGAGGTAGAGAGTAAGAAAGAACAAGAGAGAGGGCGAATGTGAGAGAGAGCGAGAGCAAACGAGATAGAGCGAATGAGTCAGGATGAAAAGAGTGAGAGAGAGCAAGAGAAAAGGCGAATGAGAGAGAGAGCGAGAGCAAACCAGATAGAGCGAATGAGACAGGAGGTAGAGAGCGAGAGAGAACAGCCAAATGAGAGAGGGAGCGAGAGCAAACGAGATAGAGTGAATGAGAGAGTAGGGAGAGAGATGAAATAGAAGCCTGTGAGGCAGAGTGAGCCCACTGTCTTTCAGCACAGCGTGTGGGCTGGCTGGGTAGAAGGGGTCAGGTGCACTTGACCAACACCAACGCTCACCTGCGGTCATAATCCATACCGCACTCAGCACAGATTTCGGAGAAGCCATTTCCACGGAGACCAACTCTGAGGTTTTTTTTTTTTAATTCAGGGGGGTATGGCTGTTGCTGCTCATGAATGAAGCAGATGGGCCTTGTCAGGTCTCCAGCTGCTAAAAACAACAAAGTGACCACCCCCCTCCTTGCCCCTTCCACCCCTCCCCAAAGACCCATTGGATCGGAGGTGTGCGTGTCCCTCGTACCGCGGAGAGACTCTGTGAATAATGCAGCAGTAGGGGAATGTTCACCCAGCAGGTGGGTGTGTAGGTTGGGCTGCCAGGCCACCACCACCCCCCGGGGTTGCACCAGGGCATTGTGGGATATGATAAGGAGGGCAGAGAGCAGATGATTGGCTGCGTGCTTGGGTGGGCTGATTTGAGGAGAAATGTTTGGGTGGGGTGGGTGTCCCCAGTGCTCCCAGTTCAACCCATCTTCCCACATTCTATCCCTCACCTCCCACCCCCCATACGCTCATCCTCCCCAGGACACTGGCAGCTAAGTGGGTGATGGAAGAAGGAATTTGGCTACGCTCAATCACTCTTTCTCTCTCCACCTCCGTCTGCCCCCAACCCCACTCCTGACTCTCCCCTCCATCTGTCTGTCAGTGTTCATGGATCATGCTGATGTATGGGGCTGTGCGGGTGGGGGGGGGGCACCTCTCACCCTCCGCCCTTCCTTATGTGTGAAGTTGACCACAACGAGAAATCAATGGATTGAAAAAATAAAACGCTTTCTGCTATTAGCTGAAATGGCGTTTGGCCCCTCACATGAGCGCTCTTCATGGTGAGATAAAACGGAGGCACTGAATAAATGAGTTAGCCTTGAATGCTCGGTGTGTGCGCACACACACACACACACACACACACACTCACATACTCAAACACACACCCTCTCTCTCTTTCACACATACACACACACACACACCCTCACATACACAAACACACCCCTTCTCTCTGTTTCACACACACACACACACACACACACACACACACCCTTACCCTCACCATCAGACAGACACAGTGTGAGCCCACCCTAAGTGAGTGAGCTGACAGACTCAGAGAGCTCAGACTGGGTATGCTTAACTTAACCTAAAGCTTAACCTCACTATTAAAGATTTCTCATCGATATCCTTCCTCTTCTGATGCCAGCAGGTGAGAGAGATGCGGGGGGGGGCAGGGGGGTTGTTAATAAGAGAAGAGGAGACGGAGGATGAGATCAAGAGGGGGAACGGGGGTGGCAGATATGGAGGATCTGAAGCTGAGAGGTGGGGATTACCTTACAGCTGGCCTTCTTCTTCCGCCTGTCTTCCCAGCATGAGTCTGCAGACGGCTGTAATTGGCTGCCTGCGCGGCTGGGTTTTGCCGTGGGGGTGTCATCTTTTTAATTCCGAAAAGATGCAGCGGCTAAAGGAGAAACAAACTGTGGGGGTCACACAGACAAACCACTGTGTGTCGCAAAGCGCTGGGGGGTGGGGGTGGGGGTGGGGTGGGATGTGGTCACACAGGGTCCTTGGCGTTGGAACGAGGTCAGAATGGCCCTCCGTTAATATTTCATGAAGTTCACCTCCCACCTCCCCCGATTACCCATGGTGCACTGCACCAGCCCCAGGAGCTCCGTCCTTACCAACAAGCTCCCTACCAGCTCCCCTAAAAGGGCCCTGACACTCACCACACCCACCCACCCCCCCTCACTCCCCCCCCCTTCTGAAGGCTGCTGGGGGCATGCTAGAGTGTGAGTCAGAGAGGTGTATGTGCTCAACTCCAAACAATTAACTCTTTGGGTGCGCAAAAAGAACAGTAACTGGATCAAAGAAAAAAAAAGCGCACTGTCAATTGATATTTCTTACGTTTTATTAAATTGACAGCATGTCCAAGACAGACGCTTTTAGGCAAAAAGCTGTCCTCAGCGTCTAGAAGAAACCAAAACGTGTCCGTCTTGGACATGCTGTCAGTTTAATAAAAAGAAATAGTACTTTAGAGTCGGTTTATTTTTCTTTGATCCATCGTGGTAGAATGTGGCACAACCTGAATGGCTCAGAAGGTGCTGCTTGTGTGAGAGAGTTTGTGTGCTTCAACCCTTCACTAGAGAATAGAATCTAGGTCTGTGTCAGTCTTTACTGGAGGTTTGTTTATGGTGTGGGTCACATTTTCGATTTTGGAAGCATTTTAGTCGATTTTATTTCACTTATTGGTTTTCAGTTATCTGTTATACAGTTACTATCTCTGTGATGTTCTATGATCTTCATTCTAGCAAATGCAGCTCTATGTTTGGATTATCTGTTCAAACAAGAGTGTCATTTTCTCAGATTTGCTGGCAAGTGGTGACAAGTGCTGTCTCAACAAAGCCACATAAGTAATATTTGCACAGTGCATTACAGCAACCAGCCTCCGACAATATGCAGTGTTGCCCATCTTGCATTACTGTCTTTTCCAACTTCTTTGCTGTGTGTGTGTGTGTGTGTGTGTGTGTGTGTGTGTGTGTGTGTGTGTGTGTGTGTGTGTGAAAATGCCTGCCTGTAAGTGTGTGTGTGTGTCTGTAAGTGTATGTGTGTGTATGCGTATGCAAATGTGTGTGTGTGTATGTATGTATGCATGCCTGCCTGTAAGTGTGTGTGTGTGTGTGTGAGTGTGTGTGTCTGTGTATGTGTGTGTGTCTGTAAGTGTATGTGTGGGTATGTGTATGCATATGTGTGTGTGCATATGTGTGTGTGTGTATCTGTAAGTGTATGCATATGTGTGTGTGCATATGTGTGTGTGTGTGTGTGTGCGCGTCTGTAAGTGTAGAAAAAGTATGCATGTGCATGTGTATGCGTTGGTGCATCTGTGTGTGTGTGTGTGTGTGTGTGTGTGTGTGTGTGTGTATGTGTCTGTAAGTGTATGCGTGCGTATGCGTATGCTGTGCGTGTGCATATGTGAGTATGTGTGGGTGCGCTGGTATGCATTTCCGAGGTCAGCTCTTATTTCTCTTCATCTGCCAGGCTGGGCCCTGTTTACGTGAGTGCCAGTGTGGCTCTGATTTGCATGCCCTGGTGGATATCCCTGTGATATACGCAGTCAGGGAGAGTTCAGGGCTTCATGCAGTTTTAATCACTGGACTTCCTGACTTTCTCAGGCGCTTTCATTCTCGCCCTCTGCACTCCGCTCCCCTCTCACAACACGTCTCACGCTAGAGAGCGCAGCATGAAGAGAATCGCTAGTAGGTCGTCGTTCAGTGTTCCAGATTAGCCTTGCATAGAGGTTCAAATGGCCTCTGTTTTATTCAGAACTCTTAGGGGCCATCTCACTCTGTGAAACATTTAGCAGTTTAACCCATCACAAGAAAGGTTTGAAATATATCGTTTTTTTCTAAGTATGGGAAAATAAAACTTGAGATATTGATATTGAAATTGATATCGATATTGATTTTGTAGTGATTTTGATATTTTTCCCACAAATTTTATTCCAGTAGTTTAAAAAATCAAACAAAACAAACAAAAAAGTAGTTGCTTACTCCAGTCATTCACTATTGATTAAACATGACGTTACGCAGTGTTGCACGGTACTAAGTGAAACGGATGCATGCTGGACTTGACACAATGCTCGTTGATTAGACATGCTCGGGGGCTGCAGAATGTTAGTGTGTCACAAGACATTAGAAGTGTGGGTAGAAGACTGAGGCAGCTGTGGCTGCTCTCCTCTGACTGTGCCAGCTGTGATGACAGAACTCTGTCCTGACGGGCCGACGGCGGAACCGAAGGAGCTGAAGGAGCCAGACAGTAAACAGAAGGAGGCTGGTCGGATTCCAGCATTCCTCTGACCTTGTCCAAGTGTCCCTGAGCAAACCCCCTGATCCCCCAAAACCCCACTGTGCATGTTCGCACCTTGCATGGTAGCCTCCTTCGTATGCGATCGCTCGTGTTTGTGTGTGTGTGTGTGTGTGGCCATGTGTGTGTGTGTGTGTGTGTGTGTGTGTTTGTGTGTGTGTGTGTGTGTGTGTGGAGGTATGAATGTGTAAGTATGACGCATTAATCCATAAAATGCTTTGGTATAGTGCTCTCGTGAATAGTGTTTAATTGGCTTAGGGCCTCGTCGACATGCATGAGCTAGGCAACAAAGAGGGCGCATGCCGCACCACAGCTTTTGTTGTCAGCTCACTCACGCTGCAGGAGGTACAATGTGTTGGCAGTCCTTCCGCACCCCATCCCTGCACTCACCTGCAGTTCATGTTGACAGGTTAGTCAGAGTTGATCTCAAATGCAACCAGTGAAGTCATATCATGTGCCAGATTCTACCCCAGGTCGTTGGGGGTGTTTGTGGGTGAGTGTCTGTAGCAAGTTAGAAGTAGGCTAAGTGTAGCATAAATCAGACTATTTATTAAAAACTCAGAAACTGAAATATTGTGTATCTGTGGCTACACCAGAAACATTACAGTAAAAAAGAATTGATGAATGCTGTTCTACACAAGGCCTTGCTAGTAGATCCACAAAGTTATTAGGTCTTTAGCAGATGGTTTCAACAATGTGCTTGTACTTGTAAAACCCACAAATCCACAGGACCGTTTGGATGTACTTAATAGGATTATAGTGTTAATCCTAATTTTGTAGGATGTTGTAACTTTCTAAAAACAAATTTGGGACTCATTTAGACTTTAAGCTGCAGGCACATACAAAAGTTCCTGTGGGTTTGTCACACCCTTACATTAGACATGGGAGATATATCTGTATGTCCCTATTATTCACCAAACTAGACTGCTTCAACTCTCAACACACCAGTAGTCTAGCCTGACGAGCCAGTACACATTGAATTGTGTGGTCTAGTTATGAGGGACAGGCCAGACACAATCCAAGGGGCAGCATCAACCGCTGCCTTATCAACCTGCCTCTGCACTCAATCCTGCCCTACAAAGCCAAAAGGCAGTAACTACATATTTTGTCAAAACTGACTTGTAAACTGGAAATTGACATAACCCCTTTGTTGTTTTGTGACTTAATCTCTTGCTTCTTCCTACTAAGAAAGTACGTAAAAGCATCGCCACTATTATACCTATAACATGTTTGAGCAGTATGACCATTTTTTCCTCAGTTTCAATCTTCATGTTATTGATGTGATAGCGCTACGATCAGTCAGAGCAACAAACTTGTTTAACATAGCACTACACCAGTGCAACGTTGCAGCCCTGTCCTCATTGTGTAAACCCCGCCCAGCGACTCTCTACAAGGATAGGACGATGTGATTTGGGAGAAAAGCTTGAGTGGGGCATGGTTAGACTGTACCCAGTGTAGAAATTTCAATTGCTTCTGCTAGGGTACATCTAGATTTCTAGGCTATTAGCATTTGATATTAAATAAATGATTTGTGCTTTTTACTGCTTATCGCTACAGTCTACAGACGCCACAACATCTAAGCTTTTACGCAGCACTTTCTCATAAACCTGGCAAAAGTCAGATACAGTATCAGTATAATATAAAATTGCAGTTCAGCATCAGTGTTCTTTTTTGCCATTTTTTTAACAGAACAATGGTAAAGCAATTCATTATCCCATAAAACTTTTCTCTTAGTGCTGAATCATAGCGTAGGAAAATAGACCTGGTAAGTGTTACACAGACCCATCAACACAATCTCTTTCATTCGCTTCCCCTCTCACCTCTCCTCTTTCCCCCCTTCCACTCTTGTGGGAACAGAGGGATAACCACTTTGGAGGTGTGATGGAGAGCGCTTCCATCTCTCACCCAGAGCTGGCCCCCTACACAGCCCACTCCATCTGTCTCTCCCTCTCTCCCTCTCTCCCTCTCTCCCTCCCTCCCTTCCTCCCTTCCTCGGTCTCTTTCTCACACTCACACACTCGCCTTACACTTATTATCACACACTTGGGCTCTCTTTGATATATACACACACACACACACACACACACACACACACATAAATACATTTTTCTATATAACTTTAATTCTCTGTGGGTCATTCACACACACACACACACAACCACACAAACACGCACACACACGCACACACACACACACACGCGCACACACACAGACACATGCGGTGACATGCTGTGGTGTTTGAGGTGAGGTGATGAGGTGGTGTTTGTGTGTGTGTGCGCGTGTGTGGGTGTGCATGTGGGCAGTACGTGTGCTGTATGTGTGTGTGCGTGGGTGTGAGATAACACTTTTAATATCTGCCACAAAGACTCCATGCTGGCCTTAAACAAACACCTCTGCTATTGTCATGTTAATTGCGTTAGCATTACAGCATCACACGCAATCATGCCCTTGATTCTCAGAGCATTTACTCAGCTCCACATGCCAGCTCCTAGTCCCTTGACAGCCCATGCCCTTGTGCTGTGCCTTTTGAAAATCTTATTTTTGGTGTAGAAAATGGAAATTCCTCTGAATTCCTCTAGTGTTTGACCTTACATTTTTTACCCTCTCCAAACTCCTGTCAAATGCATTTGATTGTTGTTTGAAGGTGGTTCTTTTAAAATCCACAAGCATTACCAGCAGAGTTTTATTGTCTCTTTTGACCATCATAAGGAAAAACATTTAACAAACACAAATTAATGACATCAATGTATAAACCATATTCCTAAAAAAAACCATGAATTATTTAACACACAAAAATGAAGGAGTGTCTCGTGAGGAATTGCTCTATTCAGAATGAAAAGAATCATGAGGGAATTGTATACTTTCAAAGTCAATGCTCAACTCAATCCTCAAAACTGTTTCACTTGTTCTTGTTTTCGGTTCTCTTTAGTCCAATATAACTCTGTCTCCAGACAGAGAAAACGGAAAACAAAAACTCTCTATTGACCAAGAAACTCCTTGAATAAAATGTCTTTATTTAAAGGACCTGCTAAATTTGGCCACGCCTAGCGGCTTGTAGGCCTGCTTCAGGGCATACAATAGAGAAGCAATATCTGTTTTTTTTTTTGTCCGTCATTATATTGTATTTTATGAGCTCTATGCATCATCACCCAGTTATTGCCACATTCAGATGGCGCCAAGACAAAATGACCCTGACATGAGCATATACATGAGCACACAATATGAGTGTTGGGCCTTACAGGTACGCTAGCGCCTGCAGCTATCTCTTCTATGCGCTGTGTGATTGCAGCCAATTTCGGAGAATGATCCGGAACTCTTTATGTCAGAGCAAGGCAATCTCACGAGACGCATTTCCTCAATCCACCATTCGTTCATCTATTTTTTTTTCTATTTCTTATTTTGCTTTTTCGTTTTGGAAAGATTTCAAGGAAAAGCCTGCTATTGAAACGAAAAGGAAGTACTAGTTGTAGCTCTTTTATTTCATTAATTAGAATCATTAAAAAAAACTCTCTGCTCGGTAGAAATTCAAAATAAAAAAAAGCTAAATGTGAAACCTTATGTTTTCAAAAATGCTACACTTCCTTCCCCTATTTACCCAGCTGCTGGAGAAACTAGCTTGGCAGGCACACGCATGGAGCGCGCATACACACACGCACACAGAGACACATTCCCTCTACCCTCTTTTTCCCAGTTGCTGGAGGAACTATGTTGGCATCCCAGCGGGCAGCAGTACCATAGAAACAATGACAAGATGTGAACATGCTGTCAAGCACATGTCATGTGATTGGCATTTGGGGTGTGCATGCGTGTATGTGCGTATGTTTGTGCATGCAAATACCCCTGTCCCTATATGTATTCTATTTGGGTTGACGCTACCATGTCACTCATGATTTGTATTTATTCATTGTTTATTTATTTCTTTAAAGGGGCTTTTTAAAAAAATTAAGGTAAGGAAACATAAAATGCCTTTTATGTATCACTAGAAATGAAGGAAACCGTTAAGGAAAATGTTTATTTAAATTATTGATTCCACTCACAGCAGTAGTACAGACAGATCATTCGCTTTTTAAAATGTAATTTACAGCCCGCAAATTCTGTTTATGTTTTGATTTTTGTGTTTTGCCCAGTGTCTCTAGAGGGGATTAATACTTTACAGTATTTTTGAATTTGATTGCAGTACCACTTTTGGCCACAGTCCTACATGTAGTACCTTTTATTTATTTTGTAATAATTAATTTATTTTTTAACAGTCAGTGTTTTTTTATGTATTTATTTTCCCTCAAAGGATGTAAGCCTACAGATAACAAAGTGGAAGCACCTTTTCATTTAAAAAAACAATCATGCTTCATTATTCCTTGCTGTAGTCCTTCCATGTCTCAGATCACAGTGCCAAGCACCTCTTGAGCTGATTGGCCACAGTTTGTGGAACAAACAAGCGGGCGGCAGGAGATTCTTCATTAGGAGGAGGAAGACGACTAGGAGGAAGAGGAGGAGCGCGCAAAGCATACAGGGCCGAGACACACGGCCAAGGAGAGAGTGAGAGAAAGAAAGGCGGCATGTTTGTTTTCTCGTGTGGAAGAAGCAGAAGGTTGGGAGCGGGCAGAATGACAGATGAAGCTGGGTGGAGGGGTGGACGAGAGGAGAGGAGAGGAGAGTAGAGGACGGGTAGAGAAGAGGAGAGGAGGGGGTGGTGGAGGCTGCGGCTGAGATCTGGTAGCTAGCGCGTGTCCCCGGCACTGTAGCATCTCATTAGAGACACGCTGGCCAGAACCTCCTGCCACTAATCAAAGCCCATTATGCTACATCAGCGTTGCACTGCCAGGGGAGCCTTTTGCTAGAACACACCTGCGCTTGTGTGTTTGGGCTTGATTGAAAGCAAATGAAAAGAGAGAATCTATGAAAGCTTGTATTCTTTCTATGAAGGGGTTGTGTTTTGGAAGGAACTTGTGTTGGTGTTTGTTTTTGGTGTTTGGGCCTCATTCTTGTGAGGTGGTAAATTTGTGTGTGTTTGTGTGTGTGTATGTGTGTGTGTGTGTGTGTGTGTGTGTATGTGTGTGCGTGTGTGTGTGTACAAGGGTTAGTGTGTATGTGTTTGTGTGTGGGTGTGTGTGTTTCATAGTTAAAGACTAATGAGAGTAACAGAAAAAGTAAGGTAACTACATATTACATTGACATATTTGCAGCATTGTTTATTTTTAAGTTTATACTTGGGCATGTGGGCTGGAAAGTGTGTACTTGTATGTTTATGTGCTCAGGCAGTGTAGAGGCTGGATGCTGAATGTGCTGGAGCTGAGGCGACGTGGCTGCCTGCCACTAGAAGCGGCCCCAGAGGCCCACAGCAGCTCACGCTCTTCCCCTGTGCTCTTCCTCCACAGCTGCCTCCTACCACCACCCCCACATCCACACACACCCACACACACACACATACACCCACCCCTTCTCCTACCCCTACCCCCACACCCGGGAGAAAAGCACAGAGCAGGAGAAGAAGAATGCTGGGGATGGAGAAAGAAGAATGGAATGGAGAGAGAGAAAATGGGTGAACAAGAGAGAAAGAGAGAGAGAGAGAGAGAGAGAGAGAGAGAGAGAGAGAAAGCCTGCTACCTTGTGTGTGCGAACATGTGGAACAGTATGATTAGATGGGGATACTACTAATGTATGTGTGTTCGTGTGTGTGTGTGTGTGTGTGTGTGTGTGTGTGTGTGTGTGTGTGTGTGTGTGTGTGTGTGTGTGTGTGTGTGTGTGTGTGCAAAGAAGCCAGTGTGTTTAGATGGCACTAATGGCCTCTAATGGTGTATCTGGTCAATTGCGTGGGTGTCATCCTCATCCTTCTCATCATCATTAGCTTCTGCAGAGATCCCCCTTCACCCACACACACACACATACACACACACATATATACCACCCTTACACAGCTATCGATCTCCGTTGCTGGATTACATGTTGCTGCAGTCGCTGTCTTCCGTGCTGTAATGAGGACGAAGTATCGAACCCAAGTTCCTGTTTCATTCCCCCTCATTTTCATTCTCATTGTCTTACACTGCACCAACCCCCATACTAGCATGAGTGGTAGTGAAAGAAAAAAATGTGTGCTCGGAGCGAGAGAGAGAGAGAGAGAGGGAGAGAGAGGGAGAGAGAGGGAGAGAGTGGGCAGAAGGAAGGGGGAGGAATGGAGGGCTAGAGAAGGAGAGAGGCAGAGGAACGGAGCGAGAGTGTG
This sequence comes from Setipinna tenuifilis, assembly GCA_030347295.1. NCBI lineage: Eukaryota > Metazoa > Chordata > Actinopteri > Clupeiformes > Engraulidae > Setipinna > Setipinna tenuifilis. The sequence goes on along the minus strand of CM059288.1, from coordinate 20,774,131 downwards.
GGATAAAAGGAGGGAATGAGTGGTACAGTCAAAGGCTCTGTCGGGCTGCCGCCGCTTGTCAGTTCCTCTTCCTGTTGGAAAGGTCCATCTGCTGGTCCGCTTCCAAAAACTATTGTCAGGAGCTCGCTACAAACTCAGATCCCACTTTGCAGTACATATGAGTGCGCAGTGCACACACACACACACACACACACACACACACACACACACACACACACACACACACACACACACACACACTCAAACACACACCTTCCTACTCACTCACAGATGCACACACATTCAGCAGCATGCCTACACACATTGCACATTTCCCCACACACACATACATACACACTGCATATACAACACACACACACACACACACACACACACACACACACACACGTCTCTAAGGGTCTACTCAGCTTTAAAGCTGAGCTCTGCAAGGCTTTTGGAGTTCTTTCCTCTTCTTCCTCCTTCATTTTGCTCTCCCCTTTTCTTTCCTCATCCTTTCTTCTTCCTCTCTCTTCCTCCTCTCCCTCTGAGGTTGTTCAGTAGTTCCCCACTTCGTAATGGCAGTTACACCTCCGTTGAGTACTATACACATTTAAAAATTGCTTCTTTAACATTTCTTTTCTTTTTCCTGATCTCCATTTGCCCCTCTCTCTTTTCACCTGTATCACTCTTCCTTTCACCCCTTACTTCATGCTGTGTCTCCTCCCTCTCCTCTGTGTCTGTCCCTGTCTGTGTGTGAGATGGGTGGGGTGGGTCAGTAGATGTGTCTGTTGGAGCGGGCCACTGATGTAAACATTGGTTCAGGGCCAACAGCACAGCCTGTCTCCCCTTGTCAGTTCTTTTAGAGCACACAGAACATTCCCCTGTATCCATACTGTATGCTGCAGTACCGGACAGGGGTGAATATAAGGGCTCCTTAAGGGTAAAACTACTGATCACAGAGATCTCACCTCCAGACCACACACTCAAAGAAGGGTAAAGAAAGACACGACACAGGAGAGGTGAAGTTTGAGATTGGGACAAAGAAAAATCAATGCTGAAAAGTAATAAATTACTTTTTCAGGTCAAATGTACAGTATATGGGCAGTTCATAGAGTGGGCATTGACTCCATAGGCATTTTCAGGCTGACAGAGAACCATGCCAGTGCTGGTTCCCGCATCTGATCTCGAACCAGAGTGTTTGGGAACTGAAAATTTGGTTCCCAACGAGCACCAGGGAAAACATGGTTTTTCTAAAAGAACCGTGATGTTTTTTTTTTTTTTTAACAGATGTCTGTAAAAAATAAAATAGAAATTATTCAAATTATTCAGATTTTTTTTTTTTTTTTAATAACTAAAAGAAAATAGCATTATAGTAATCAGTAGAATGTTTTACTGCACTGTAAACTACTGCATTGACTGGAACAGTAGGAACAATACAAGGCAATGGTATGTAAGCAAAAATTCCATATATGCTGTTGCTACTGGATGTACTGGATGGGTTAAAAGGATTATAAATTCCACCTTGTGATGTGGCCACATTCAACCTTGAAAGAAGTATCTTTCTGGGCTCAGTACCGTAAACAGGAAAAGCATCACCATATGTACCATATCCAATCACTTACTGACCCCACCTCAATGTCTTCATATGCCGTTACAGTTTTTCACAAATGCTAAAACTCAATTTCTGAAACCTCACAAATTTTTTTGAAAAATGTAAACACAAACTCCAATTGTCCAAGACCATTTGCTTAAACTCCTGAATATTGTTGCACAAGCAAACTATTGTCTCAAAACAGTTTTAAATGTTCTCAAAACCAAATTCAAATCAAAAAACAATGCAGTCAAAATGAAACCACAATGACGCAATTAGTAAACAGAGCACCAAAAAATGGAAAGCACAATTGTTAGATGCATACAATGGCACAATTTATTTTTTACAGCACTAAATGTGTATTTTCAATTAAAAAAAGCTACTAACTCAGGATGTATATGTATTGTACATAGACTAAAATATATAAAGTGGAGGTATTTGATTGCTTGTTGAAATACTACAAAAAAATACATTACATGTGTAGTGACACATACAACAATCTCATACTAGTCATCTAAGAATAATGAAAAAGGTTTTCAAAAAGACTGTTGTTGTCGAACTTAGCTCAAGCAGTCCCGCAATGACTAAAGGCTCCCCAGTCTGCTTTATGGAGTCTAGGCACTGTGAGCAGACCTGGGGAGGAGGAGACATTGTCATAGAATATGTAGTGAAACTCTTATGCCTCTGTCTCTTTGTGTGTGTGTGTGTATCTGTGTGTGTATTTGTGTGTGTGTGTGTGTGTGTGTGTGTGTGTGTGTGTGTATGTATGTATATGAGTAAAAGTCACTGCCTCAGGGCTTAGGGGAACAGTGTTTTCTTCTGTGCATATGGTATGCGAGTATTGTGTGTGTGTGTGTGTGGGAACAGGAGTGTTTGAGTGTAATGTGTGTGTGTTAGGGTAATGTTTTGTGTGTGTGTGTGTGTGTGTGTGTGTGTGTGTGCGCATGTTGGCTGTGAGGACTCCCTGGTGGTGCCTCGCGCTAGCTGTCAGTCAGTCAGTCATTCAGCAGTCGTGGGGGTGGGGGGGTGGGGGAATGGGGGGTATGGGGGCTAGCCCCCCCCCCGGTGGCAGCGTGCACGAGGACAGCTGGTTCAGGGCCTCAGAGACTCCCCGCTACATATGCACTGCAGCAGTGCGCTCGCTTCGCATAGCTAGATGACTCAACATTTCACAGTGGGTTTGCTGGATGGGGTGAAACCAGGCCAACCAGCAATGTGTAATTATAACAAGGCAATGTGTGTGTGTGTGCGTATATGTGTGTGTGTGACAACGCAGATGTCCTGGTTAAAAAAC
>CM059288.1:20763767-20768767 GCA_030347295.1 Setipinna tenuifilis | reverse complement strand
GGAATTATAGATTTAATTAGAAAGATGAACTCCAACCCAGGTTCCATTAGCCCAGCTGTGACCTGGTAAACAACCACAGAGTCCCAGCACAGTACTTGTTCATATGCCAGCAGCATTGCAGCCAACACTTTCCACTCTCCGTAGCCTGTGCAGCTGTCACTAACGCACAGCCTATTCTTACACAGCTCACCATTTCCCTTTGTGGTTGCGACATGAAAATGGCCCAGTTTCAGTTTATTTTTTTCCCTATTCCAAAATATTCCCCAATTTTCTACAAAAAGCCATTGAAATTCTGGAGAAATAGTCTGCAACCCTTACAGAGTGACTCTTAACGCTAATCTCTCTTTCGGGGTGACGCTGCTTTATAGAAATTTCATCGGTGTCAGCTGTGACTACATGATGGCGTGCGGTTCATCCAAGGGACATGGTGCGGCGCGCTGTTAGTCTTCAGCAGCTGATATTACTACAGGCCTTACAGCCCAGAAGCCTGAACGGATGGCCTGGAGAGTAGCCCTCAGCATCCATCCCCCCAGAGAAGGAGCCCTTCAGCTTAGCTTCTGGAAAATTGTTTCACAGAATGTAATAGTGTGTTTGTGCATATTCTGTGTATATTAGACTCTGTGTGTGTGTGTGTGTGTGTGTGTGTGTGTGGATGTGTGCATGTGTGCGGGTATGTGACACTGCCTCTCAGGCATTGATGTTGGATTACTTTTCTGTGTGTGTGTGTGTGTGTGTGTGTGTGTGTGTGTGTGTGTGAGTGTGAGTGTGACTGTGACTGTGTGTGTGTGTGAGTGTGTGTGTGTGTGTGTGTGTGTGTGTGTGTGTGTGTGTGTGTGTGTTGCATGTGTTGCATGTATGTATGTGACTGTGTGTGTGTGTGTCTGAATGTCAGTGTGACAGCGAGGACCGTGGCCCGTGGAGCACATGGCACAAGCTGGGTGTGTAATGCCACTGACAGCCCCCCCTCACCCCCCTGCTGGGACCTGAACTCCTGGCACCCCGCCAAGGCATGCGTCTTTTACGTATCGGGACCAACCCTCGTCACCCACACACAGATACACACACACACACACACACACACACACACACACACACACACACACACACACACACACACAGATTTATTCCCATTGTTGACATTCGTCCCTCTGTGTAGTGTCTGTTTTTCAGGTTCTCTGCAGTCTGAGCTGTCTACATGTCTTTGGTGCTCTCTTGGGGTTACTGCCTTTTAAACACAGTGTCACCACAGAGGAGAATGTGTGTGTGTGTGTGTGTGTGTGTGTGTGTGTGCTTGTGTGTTTGTGTGTGTGTGTGTGTGTTTGTGTGTGTGTGTGTGTGTGTGTGTGTCTGTGTGTGTGTGTGTGTGTGTGTGTGTTTGTGTGTGTGTGGCTTGTGTGCATGTGTGTGTGTCTGTGTCTGTGTGTGTGTGTGTGTGTGTGTGTGTGTGTGTGTTTGTAGATGCCTGTCAGATGCTGGTGTGTCTGCCCACACAAGGCAGACTTTGGCAGCCTGCAGAGCAGCTCTGAGGCCATCCTTAAAATTTAAGTTGCTTCGCTGTAATCCGACCAACTCAATGAAATTGGGCCCGACCTCATTTTTTGCCGTTTGATCTGCCAACTTGCTGACTTTTGCCTTCTGTTCCGACTGAATAAAATACTTTTTTTGGTAATATTTTACTTCTATACAGTTCAGAATCTGCTGGTTGAAGCTTTCAGTGTTGGTTGACAGCAAGTTAAAGCTATCTAGTTAACACACGAAAGGAAATAACATGTCATGGTTATCCTTCAGCTAAAATGTGGACTTCAATTAATCCACAACTGGTGTCTTTATTTATTAAATAATTCTATCATGAAGACAGCGAAGCAAATTTTGGTCTTGTGGGCTGCTGCTGGTGAAACATATCTGTTGAATTGGCTTGCGATGAAAGAGCATTATTTAGGAGAAAGGTCAGGAGTGTCATGGCGGTAGGGTTTCATCAATATATGATAACATAATTTTTCTCATTGGTGGACACTGATTAGTATCCTTTCACTTCATGCAGATGCTTTCTGTGAATTTTAAAACTATTGGGCTTGCCTTCAACCAATCACAACTGCCTTAATGCAGCATACATACTTAAACTTAATGCTTAAGTTCAACTGCATAATTTTCAGTCCTCCCACTGAGCAACTTAGCTCTCACTTTATTCACTGATTGGTAACCAAAAAGTTTAGTTTAGGCAAGCCAAAGCCTCTGTAAAGTTGCCTGATGGAGCACAGTTGCAAAATACAATATTGAGTGGAGTACGTTAGTGGCACTAGCCTGGCTAACTGATTAGGCCTTCAAATTAGAAATCGTTCATGAGTAGATTCGCTCATGAATGGAAAATAAGTATGTGTTAGAATGATTACAAGGATGTCCAGAGGTGTCAATTGCAGCTTTGAAAAGTAAAAATCCTGCCACATATTTTGTCAAGCGACCAGATGATCCTAATCAGCATACAAAGCATCAGACAGGTTCATTTGCTAATTAGTGAACACACCCGTGTAAAGTGCACAGGCAAAGGGATTGCATGGCAGGGTTTTTACTTTCTGGCCCACGGGATTGACAACTCTGTGGATGTCACAGTACACCAGCATAATTTCAAGGATGTCCTACAGGATCACTCACTGAAGATTCAGCATGTAGACTTCAGCACCATGGACAGCACTGGTGGTGGTCTGACAGCAGGCCAGTGGGTGGGTGCTTTCGTCTCATATCCCCAGGACTTTCACTCAAGATCTTTCACTCTTCTTGTGTTGTGCCTGCTTTCTTCTCTCTGCAGTCTCAGTTCCTAAAGTTTCCACTTCTCTTTGACTTTGACTCTTTAGCTTTTTGTCTCTGCCCTGCGTTCCTCTATCTTTTTCACACATCTAAGTGGACGCTTTCTTGTTAACTGTCCTTAACTGTAACTTTCCAAGGCCCATGCCTTTCTGGTCCATTGGTGCAATCACATTCCTCTCAGTCTTTCTCTCCCACTCACTCATTCACTCACGCACTTTCTTTTCATCTTGCTCTTCTCCCTTTTAAGGTTAGAAATTTGACTGATATTGACATACACAGTTGACTGGAATGATAAATATTCTATCAGATCTCTCTCTCTCTCTCTCTCTCTCTCTGTGTCTTGCTCTCCCCTCTCTCCTTCTATCTGTCTCTCTGTCTGTGTCTTTTTATCCAAGGGTAAATACAAAGAGTGACACAGTAAGGGAGGAGAAAGAAGTTTCTCACCTTCCCCCATACCCTGTCTCCTCCAGAGTTTGGGAGTGCTCGTCACCTCTCCGCCCCCGTTTCCCTGAGTTAAACTGAGAGAGAGGTGTCCGTCCCCATGAGGGGCTTCTAAGGATACTCCTCCTCTTCCTCCTCTTTCTCCTCCGCCCCCCTTTAACTGTCACCCCCTAACAACCCCCCAACTGGCCTCACCCTGCCCCCACCACAAACCCCCTCCCTGCAAAAATAAGCACGGAAAAGAGGACAGCCTGAATAGCTGAAACCTCAGTGCTAAAAAATAGCTGTGACAGGGAAGCCTAAGAATAGAGCTGCATGGGCCAAGTAGATTTTGTGAGGTGACTGATGCTTCCAGTGGCTGGCATGAGGGTCTCTGTTGCTGCGGCGACTGTAAACAGCTTTAAACAGCCAGCAGCGAGTCACACAGGGTAAGTAACCCTTATTGACTCCTGCAGCTACAGCACTTGTTTGTATCACGACAAAACACACAAGGACAATCCCCCTGGGCACCAGCGCTGACAGGCTCCAAACAGTTTTTCTTTTTTTTTCCCTTCTTTTTTGTTTAATGAAGCCTCCGCGGGCTGCTGCTGGACCTGCAGATCAGATCCAGCCATGTCTGCTTCAGCCCTGCCTACGGCCATGTTTGGCTGATTGTTGTGCCTGCAGCGGTTAACAGCCGTCTCGGACCTCTTAAGAGAGCGATTGGTTTCTGGCAGCCGCTTGGCTGGGCTCGTGTGCGCTCCGCTGTGCTCCCCACCAGAAGTGGGTCAGACAGGAAGTGGGCCGCCGGCTGGCTGGCCCCTCAGCCTGCTCCCAGGGAGCTCCTGCTTGGCACGGCCACACCTGGAGACGCTAATGGCGGGGTCAGAGCCCCCGGGCCACAGGTGGGAGTTGGGGGATGGGGGGGGTGGGGTGTGGAGGGGGTGCGCTTCCACAGCTCGGTCATCACCAACCAACCCTGCCTGTCACAAGGCAGAAACACAACTGTCAGAACACTCATACAATCAGCAGACACGTTGATTGAATAATAAAAAAAAATCTATGGATGTCAAAGTGACGTCCGTACTGACACATTCTTGATGGAACTATTTCCAGCGTCTCAGTGGGCATCGCAGCAGATAGCATGTCGGAATGAAAAAAAAATTCTACTCATTCGCTCAACACCTAGAGGCACCCGTGTGGCCTCACCTTGCCTTACCCAACTCTAATAGACCCAGACGGGTACATTGAGTACATTGGCACTCCCCTGCAACATACATATTTGATAAAGGTTCACTTTTGAAGCCGCTTCAATACATTGTCTATACCCCAGATCAGTGGTCCTCACTTTAAAAAAAAGCTCCTATAGCTGCTGCTGTATACTGTAAGAAACCTGCTAGCTGCTCCGTGTGTAATTTTTCATTAAAGGACAGGATGACCTTTCTTTCTGTGCGTGTGCACATTCTTGCTTTTATACCAGAGAAAAATGCTGTTGAAATGCAGCGCTGGTCAACACAAGGGTGCAGATAACAACGCGAGTTGAAAGAGGGGAAAAAAAAGTCCATAGAGGGAAGAAAAAAAAGGATGACTTTGTTCCATTGAATTTCATAAATCCAATTATACAACTGTCAATGCCTGTGATGTCCTATTCTTTTTCACAGGGGCAGTTTTTTTTGTCAGTATCAGTTCCGCAAGCCAGCTATGGACCCATTAAAAGCCACACACCATAGCCATTCCTTTGTAGTTTTGTTTACAAGGCTCCTCTTTAGTTTTTCCAT
>CM059288.1:20736267-20758767 GCA_030347295.1 Setipinna tenuifilis | reverse complement strand
AGGAGAGCACTTAGAGATACAGATCCTCCCGCTCTGCTTACCATTACTCAGTGCTGCTCTGTGGAGCGGAAAAGAGCCGGGGCCGGACTGAGCGGAAGGTGAGGTAGGTGAGTGTGTGTGTATGTGTGTGTGTGTGTGTGTGTGTGTGTGTGTGTGTGTGTGCATATGTATGTGTGAGCGCTGATGTGTGTTTATGTGTGTATGTTTATGTGTATGTGTATGCGAGCGTGTGTCTGTGTCTGTCTGTGTGTGTGTGTGTCTATGTGTGTGTGTGTGTGTGTCTATGTGTGTGTGTGTGTGTGTGTGTGTGTGTGTGTGTGTGTCGTGAGCAGCCCTGTCTCCCCCTGTTGTGTGGCAGGTGCAGGAGGGAGGCCTGTGCATGCGAGCTGATAACAGCCCCCACCAGAGCCTGCTGCCAGGCCTTGCCCCTCCGGTCGGATGGAGAAGCTTCCGGAAGCTGCTGCGCTTGACCACCCCTCAGCAGGGGGGGGGCAGGGAGAGGGGTCTGTACCAGGGGCCACTATTGGTCAGTAGCTTCCCCCACCTGTACACAGGCCAATACGGCCACTCTGTCCCTCTCTGATTTTCCCCTCAGTACCTGCCCCCACCCCCTTCTAAACTGACCAGTGGAGCCGCTCTGTCCTCTTCTGATCCGCCCCTCAGCCTTATGTTGTATGTTGTATGTGTGATCAACCAAACCAAACAGAGTAGGAGCCTTTGAAATACAGAATTAAAATGTGGTCAAACACAGCAGTGATGGCGTGATGTGGTGTGACGAGTGGCTGGGACCGTATGGCTGCCATCTTGTTTTTTGTCCATCGATGCCAAGGCCTGCAACACAACACCACCACCACCAGAATGGCTGGTGGGAAGATGGCCAATCAGATCAGCTCGCTTGATCAAACTTTGATCGGCGGGCAGATGATGAGTGTGGCTGAGGCAGCAGGCTGGTGGGAAGGGGCAGCGAGCTCTTCCAGTTTGGCAGGGAATGATGCGAGGGAGCTGCGGCCAGAGAACCGCTTCTATCTGACAGGCTGGAAATCAGTTTTGGGGCCGTGCTAACTAACGGGCTGCTTTTAATTCCAGTCATAGTCAATAGTTCACATTAATGGGGGATACAGTAGCCCATGATCAAGACAACTAGACAAAAATACCAGGGTTGGGGCATACCGACATATTAATGTAATTCATGTAAAATGTAAAAGGTAGTACCCCCCACCCCCATAAAAGATAGTATCCCCCAATTATGGAGGGGTAATTCGCACTCTGATGCCAGTGACTCTCTGCCCAGCTCAGCTGAGCTCAAGAGAGGGCACGTAGGTCAATGGCAAATCACAATGCCAAGCTAGCAGTGATTAATGTGGAGCTCCAGCTAGGCTAATAGGTAAAGGATACAGTGGTCATATAATAGCAATGGAGTTCTCTGTGTGCATGTAGCGTAGATTGATCCAGTTGAAGATAATCCCCAAAGTGACTTTCCCTTAAGAGCTCTCCAGCCACATTCTCACCCCCACCCCTCCCCTCTCTACCACCCTCTCTCTCTGCCTCTCTACTGGTGAGATGCTGGCTATCACTCTTTCTCTCCCCTCTCTCTTGCTCTCTCTCCCTGACTGTGCACACATCTGTTTCCAGGATTTCAAAGCCCCGGCCTCACTCTATCTTTCTCCTACATTCTCTATCTATTTACTGTCTATCTATCTATCTATCTATCTATCTATCTATCTATCTATCTATCTATCTATCTATCTGTCTGTCTGTCTGTCTGTCTGTCTGTCTTTCTCTGTTTCTCTCTCTCTGTTTCTCTCTCTCTCTCTATCACTCCCTCCCTCTATCTATCTCCCTCCCTCCCGTCTGCTGCTATCTTTCCATCTCTTTCTCTGCTCTGTTTTCAAATTCAGCCAGTAGCTTTTATCTGCCTTTAAAGCCTCCACTTCAAAAAGAAGAGATTTTTTTCTCTTTCATTAACGTCTCATTGCTTTATTAAAGCTCCCTATAAATATGTATTCCAGGCCCAACGCTTGTGTATTTTCCAATATCGGACCCAAATGAAATGGAGCACAGTATCTGGGTGTATAATTGGCTGGGGAAAATAAATCAAAGGATGACAAGGCGGTGTGTGAAGGAGAGAGGGATGGCAATTTGGATGAATAATACGTGGAGGAAATATCACATTTTTTGGATTTCTTTAGAGTATGTGGGTGTCTGACCGTCTTGAGTCTCTGCCTCTCTCCCAATCCTTCTGCTATGCTCTCCAGCTTATTACTTCACAGCCAAAATAGGGTGACATGAAATGGCAGACCTCTTTGTGTATACTTTTTATTAAGTTTCTTATTACTTGAGACACATAGTTTGTGTGTGTGTGTGTGTGTGTGTGTGTGTGTGTGTGTGTGTGTGTGTGTGTGTGTGTGTGTGTGTGTGTGTGTGTGTGTGTGTGTGTGTATGTACGTGTGCGTGATGGTGTGTATGTATTTGAGTGTGTAAGCAGGAGTTTTCAAGAGTGAACACAAGGCAAGTTATTTAGGTAGTATGGCATTGGTTACACGTTGTGAAAGACCTCAGATTGAAGTTCATATTGAAGTGTGTGTTGCACGCACGTCATTTCTACATGAGTTTGTGTCTACAGATGCAGGCATTGCCTGTAAAGGAGGTGTGTGTGATATGACTGCTCTACTACCGTCAGCACCTCTCTCTCTCCTATTCTCTTTCTTTCTTTCTTTCTTTCTTTCTTCCTTTCTTTCTTTCTTTCTTTCTTTCTTTCTTTCTTTCTTTCTGTCTTTCTTTTTGTCTCTCTCCCCCTCTCTCTCCCTCTCTGTCTCTCTTACTGGAGTGTCTGTGTGGTGAAGAGTAGCTCTGAGTTGTGTTTCATGTGCACGCTGGCATCAGCTGGCTCCGGCTGCCTTTGATTGGGGCTTCAAAGCCCTGACTATGAGTCCTCCAACATGCTCTGGCTCTGGCTCCTTCCCTCTCTCTCTCTCTCTCTCTCTCTCTCTCGCTCTCTCTGTCTCTCTCTGTCTCTTTCTCTATCTCTCTCAGTCTCTCTCTCTCTGACACGCACACACACAGACGTTTGGAATTATATCCTAATGGTGTGCTCTCATTGATTCCCATTATAACACATTTAAAAAATAACTAAACAACTAACTGTGCCCAGACACAAAACCCATGCCTAACCCTAAGCTGTCATTAAAGCAATGTTTTGGCACTTCTTATTTCATCAGTTACAACACAGTAGCCAAGAAAAACACTGTTACATTGGTTGGGAACAAAGTTTGCCTCCCTCTGCACACTGTTGTACGTCCTTTATCGTCACACATCTCAGCTAGCCCTAAAGGCAGTGTGTTTGCGTCTGACTGAGCAAAAGTGTTTGTCTGAGCAAGCGTGTGTGTCTGGAATGTGTTAGTGTGTGTGTCGGGAGTGTGTGTGTGTGTGTGTGTGTGTGTGTGTGTGTGTGTGTGTGTGTGTGTGTGTGTCTGGCTCCTGCACAGTGCACAGCACTCTTCCCAGAACAACTCCCAACTTTGACCCTGCGAAAGGCCACAGCCACCTAGATCAATGTGGCGCTACCAGGACACGCGACACACTGGCCACACCTCTGGCGCCACCATCGTCGTAAAAAACACACACACACACATACCCAGCCGCTCTGCAGTTTGATTCAGTTTACTGTCAATACTGGTGAGTATACTGTCCGTATCTATACAGTGTCAGCTTTCTATTAAACTGCCATGATCTGGCCTCTATTGACTAATCATGTGAGAACTTGATGCACGAATAGAGGATTAAATCTCCGGTAGATTTTTTGGAGCGGACTAGGAAGAAGAGGGCAGCTGAGGTGCCTTGTGTGAAGGGTATGATGGATCAGCGTGTATCGTTTGATTAGATCAGTCTTAAGATTAGTAGTTGTAGGATGTAACCCAATGCTGCTCTCGACCCCTCTACTCCACTACTCTTGCGCTGCTCCAGTTCTATCAGGGCCCTTCCCAGAATCCCATGCAGTCTCTTCCTGGAAAGCCCACCAATGCCCCCCCCCCCCCCATCCCCCTTCCTACCTCCCTCCCTCCCTCTATCCCTCTCTCCCCCACCTCCCCCGTTCTCCTTGTCCTCCATCACAACCTCCCTGCTGGAAGAGCTCCTGTTTCCTGCACGGAGCCTCATGAAGCCTTGGCATTCAGACCAAACAGCCGCGCCCCTGCACTCCCCACAGACTGTTCAGGTGTGCCAGCCTCTGCTCTCTCCTTCTCCTCCTGTCCTCCTCTCTTACCTTACCCCCGCTCTCTCTCTTTCTCCTCTCTCTCCTCTTCCTGTCTCCCCTCTCTCATTCCTTTCCCCTTCTACCCCCTCTTTCTGTTTTCACTGTCTCTCTCTTCTTTTTCTCCTCTATCCTCTCATTCCTGTCCTCTTCTCTCCTGCTCCCTTTCTTCTTTTCCCTCCTTTCTTTCTCACTCTTTCCCTCACCGTCTCTCTCCTCCCTCTTTCTCTCTCTTCTCTTCTCTTCTCTCTCTCAGATTACATGGGTGCTGGCACTCTGAGGCTGCCCAGACAGCCCATCTCTCACGCAGGGTTATCCAGATCAATGTGCCGGGGAGCAGGCCGCATCACTCACCTCTGACGCACGGGCGGACGAGCCGAGCTGCTCGCTCCGACAGCAGACAGAGAGAGAGCGAGAGAGAGAGAGAGGGAAAGGAAGACAGGGAAAGAGAAAGAGAGAGATGGGGGCCACGAGGCTCGGTGTGTGGGCCCCGCCGTGTGTCTGCATCTGGGTGTGTGTGGATAGATCAGTGTCTAGCTGTCTGGCGTCAGCCACAAGATACGCCCGTGTAGGTATCCCACCCAGCAGCCCGTGAAACAGCCCCCACACCTGGTAACACGAGGAGACAGAACTTAAAAAGGAAACCGTTTCAGTATGCGCTTTACATGTCTTTACATTAAAGGTAATTTATCATCAGATGGGTGACCTTGCTTGGCATGTTTTGTCGGATTACCTTCTCATGTGTTCCAAAGAGCAGCTTCTAATGGTTACCCGTTTACACACTGCCAAGGCCCGCTTATTACTTTTTTGTTTTAGCCCTCATACAGTTGAGATGGGTGTGCGATTGAGCTTTCGGAGGGGACGTACAATAAGATAATGAGATGATTCCCTATAGCAAAAGTTTATTTTAGTGAAGAGAGAAGGTTTTGAAGTAACAGTGACTGGGTAAAATGGTCTTAGCCTGAGTTGACCCAGAGGGGCAGTCCAATACAGGAGCCATTTTTGTGGTATGTTTGCACAGGAACATCCATTTCATCAGTCATGGCCGCACAGGAACAGAGACCTGTAGTAAGACCACAGACTGTCCACAGCATGGAAGTAGCGCACAGTAACATACGCAGTAAAACAGCAGAAAAGTACCCAGGAGCCTCACTGTGAACTTCTTTAAGTTGCCCTCCAGTGATGCACCGGATGGTTTTAGTGCAATCTTAATGGATAAAACATCATGTTGTTTGGTGAAGTATGCTTAGGCCCTGTTAATTTTTATTTGCCAAGATGACGTCTCTGTCAGTGTTATCTTTTTAAAAGTGCAAACTCACATTACTTTGCGGAGGAATATGAATGCCTCTCTAGTTACCACCCTGGGAAGGCGTCCAGCCCATAAAGGCATGATCTTATGTCTCTGCGTTTATGGCTTTGTTTATTTATTTATGTGGGCACATGATGCGCTGTGGTTCAGTGCTGCATTAGGCTGATGCACTTTGGAAGGTAGTATGCACGCGCGGTCAGCATAAACGCCATGATGGTAATAACTCAACACATGACGGGAAAAGACGAACTTAATTTTGACAGCTCATCAGATTTAACCGAGCCGTGAGCCGCCACCTTAATTTCCCATAACAGCGGGGGCATGTTAGAGAGACTTTAAGGCATCTCTTTTCTTTTTTTTCTTCTTTTTACAAGAGTGAAACTTACACAGCTTAACCATTCCCACCGCACAGGGGAAAAGAGCAGCCCTGCGTGCTATCATTTCAAATAAGCTACGCACTGCTTGATGAGTTTCCAAACGGCTGTGGATAAGCCCCCGGATCTTTTGACGGAGTTGCTTTTCAGAAAGTGTAGCCAGCACATACACACACACACTACCACACACACACACACACACACACACACACACACACACACACACACACACTCACACTCTCTCTCACACACATCTCTATGGGTGTGAAAACATACACTCAAATAAAAACCCCACGGGGCCCCTCTGTATCAGATGTCTGCAGAAAATCCTTGCAATTTCCTGGAAGGGCAAGATCCCTCCTAGAGATGACCTCCATCGGCCTGGCAGCAGCAGCAGTACTACCACCCTAGCAGCACCACGGCCTCTCTGCATCTCCCAAGCTGGGCTTCCTACCGAACCTGTGTGGACTTTAGAGGAAGGCAGTCACTAATGTCTGTGCTGAAGAAGAGCAGACTGAGAGGATGTAATGTCAGCCTCCATCAAGGCTTTTTCTGGGTGTGGCCTGCACAGAATGTTCATAGCAGTGACATTCACCACCTCAGGTGGGCAAAAAAACCCTGAAGGTGCTGAAGGTATAACAGGTGAGCCGGGAGAGAGCGAGTGGACTATTTCTCTAGGCCATGCGGTTATCTTGGCTAACCTCGTTTTCCGTTGCCCCCAAAAGGGCAGCGCATTCGTCAGAGGACTCGCATCATCGGCGCCATCAGACACTCTGGCCAATCATAAACAGTCTGCGCGCGTGCTGCTTTGGCAGAGGGGCCAGGTGGCAATGTCCCCATCCTCTGTCATTTGTGTGCATTCACTCCATCCTCTATCTCTCTTTCTCTCTCTCTCTGTCTCCGTCTCTCTCCACCCTTTTCCTCCCTCTCTCTCTGGCGGCTAGAGGTGACACTCCGTCAGGAGAAATTGATTAGGCCTGGTTGCCGGGGTAATTTATTGGCGATCCATTCCTGGCGGGGGTAATGAGTCTGCGGAGCGCCTGATGGATGTGGCCGCAGCGACGGGCAGCAGAGACAAGCCTTCTCCCTCTTCTCCTCCTCCTCCTCCTCCTCCACTGAGCTCCAGTTACCCCCGCCGATTATCTTACAGGGCTCCGGGACAATGGCAGAACAGCGGCGCAATCGACGTATTGATCGGCGCCCTAATCTGAATTAATTCTCACTTACTCCGTTCCTCAAAGAAGTCAAACTGGTCAAGGCTCCCACCTGCCACTGCACACGGCAGCCATGATGGATAGGGCCGTTTCACACCAGCGAACTTTACATCCATTCACATGCATATTAAGGTGTCTATTAACACCAAAATACAGATATATTATGTATGCAATACATCTTTTAGTATATATCTATGAGGTGTCATGATATGCCAATACATGAATTGCAAACCACAACCCAATTGCTTGTAGATCTTAAAACCGATATGATAATATGATATTTCACAGCTTGGCCAAGAAGGCCTTTTTTTGATGCTGTCTTGACGTCTCATCGATTCCACTTATTTCTCGTGAGTGTTATATTTCCTCGTACTATCTAACGCTTCAGCTGCGCCACACACACGCGCTCCATCCATAGCCTAGCGGGATGTGTCACACTATTACAACAATTCATTTATCTTTAATAATCGCATGCCAAGCGCCACACCCACACATACACACACGCACACACACACACACACATTCACAAACACACACACACACTGGCACTTTGTTGCACTAGATCTCTGCCAGGCCTGCCTGATGCATTGCCTCTCCTATGGAGGGAGATGGATTTGGCCAACTTTCATACACCAGCCCATAAATACAGCATCAGCTGATTTTTTTTTTTCTAGCCGGCCACAGCTCCCATTGGTGCTGGTGATGGATGACAGGGCCCCCGTGACAGTCCGATTGCTCTCTCCGGAAGACAAGGTCTCTCGTGGCTCCGAGGGGCTTTGGCTGATGGCGCAGCGAGTGAACAGGTAGCACTCAGTCGCCTGAGCTGCGGGGGGGGATGGATCGAGCGTCACAAGACAGGTGGCAAGCAGTCGGCTGCCAGTCCTAGCCACCGGAATAGGGTGGGTGATTGGAGGCTGAAAGATTAAGTCAGTGAGGATGAGAGGGGTAGGGATAGATAGATAGATAGATAGATAGATAGATAGATAGATAGATAGATGGATGGATGGATGGATGGATAGATAGATAGATAGATAGATAGATAGATAGATAGATAGATAGATAGATAGATAGATAGATAGATAGATAGATAGATAGATAGATACATACATACATACATACATACATACATACATACATACATACATACATACATACATACATACATACATATATACATACACACACACACACACATACACACATAGACAAATACCTTATTTATCCTGAGGGAAATAAATTTAGTTTGTCTTGAGAGAGCCTTCAGCTGACCAGTGTCAATGACAGAGAAGGGTATCAGCAACACTGATGAAGATACAGTTGAGCATGAACTGCTGTGAAGAAATTGCGAGAAATTTTAAGCCCTATAAAAGCATATAATATTGAGCTCCTCCAATGACAATAATTTTGGTCAATTATGTCCCACAAAGGCCCTCTGTCAGTGAACGTCTTACAGTGCTGCTTTGTAACATTTGTACTGAAGGGGCTCCAGCTGTGAGAGGCCCAGAGAAAGCCTTCCTCTGATCTCTTTATCCGCTCCCACCGCCCCAACGCAGCTCAGCGGTTAGCCTCCCTCAGCGCCACCCTACAGAGGCTCGCCATCACTCTCCTCTCATCTCACAGCCTGCCACCACAACTCTCATAAAGGCCCTCAAAATGGATGAACTGTTTTGGGGAGGGGGGGGTCGTAATCTTGTTTTTTTTTTTTCCAACAAAGGCACTTTTTCACCTTTGGGACTGGGAGACGCAGTGAAACTTCCTGCAGGTGACTCTCAGAGTCTCATCTCCTGCCGGTGTGTGAGGAGCGGGAAGGGAAAGCGAGGGGAGGGACGTGAGGGGGCGAAGCGGTGAACCGTAGCCGACGGCTGGGTGTGTGTGTGTGTGTGTGTGTGGGTGTGTGTGTGTGTGACGGTGGTGCCGACGCACCAGACCAGAACCAAGAAGCTGAGCTGATGACTTCACCTAGCGGGGGAGGGAGAGTGAACCTGAAAGAGTGCTGTTGAGCCCCACCCCCTTTATTACACACATACACAGACAGACAGATAGACACAAAACACACACAACTACACACACACACACACACACAGACAAGCTGGGCCTGGGGTCTGACAGTGACAGGTACATTCTCTTGGATCGATGAGCGGGGGGCCAGTGGGCTATGTGTGTGTGTGTGTGTGTGTGTGTGTGTGTGTGTGTGTGCGTGCGTGTGCATGAGTAAGAGAGAGAGTGAGAGAGAGAGAGAGGGAGAGTGCGTGGCTCCATTATCCATCTCCACAGTGATAATGCCTGCACCAAATTTGGAAACACATAATATCACACTCACCCACGCACATAGCACATACCAGGCCCACTGACAACTGTATGGATACCCACTGAATCTCTCCCTCCCTCCCTCCCTCCCTCTCTCTTTCTCTCTCTCTCTCTCTCCATCCCTCCCTCTCTCTTTCTCACTCTATCCATCATTCCCTCTCTCTTTCTCACTCTATCCATCTCTCCCGCTCTCTCTCCCTCTCTTTGCCCTTCTCTCTGGCTCTCTCCATCTATCTGCTACGCCTGAGCTCCATTTTGCCCATTAGCGGACACCCGATCCTGGCCGGGCCCTGCAGCCTCCCGCCCTCCAGCCCTGGCTCTGCCCGTGACCACCCCACCCAGCACCGTGACCCCACCGTCTGCCCATGCTCCATCACATTTACACTCAAGAGCTCCTTCCCACACACACACACACACACACAGACATGCACACACGCACATGTATACATGGCCACAATCACACACATACACAGCCAGGCATACACACGAGTGTGCACACCAGTGAATACACATATGCATCTGAACACACATATGCACAGACATATGCATCCACACACACACAGACACACACAAACACACACAAACACACACACACACACACACACACACACACACACACACACACACACACACACATACTGTACACACATACAAACACACACACACATACATACATCCATATATGCATACTTGCACACACTTACACACACACACGCACACACACACACTAACACACAGCCTCCAGCCAGCCCATTAGACCGGTGGGCTTGTGTAGTCTCTCTGGCCGCACTGTAAGTGATACACTGGGCTTTGTCTGGGCTACATGATTTGCCTTAAGAGCCTTTCAAAGAGACAGATGAAGGGAGGAAAATAGCACTCCTTCTCTCGGCCTCCCGCTTTCTTCCGTGCCTTTGTCTCAGTCTGTCCATCACATCCATTTTGCGGCTTAAGTAAGAAAAAGCTGCCTCTACGTGGCCTCTATCCTGCGTGTGTGTGTTCTGTAAATGTGTTTTGGCGCTCGGTTTGAGTATTGATCAAAGCCGCATTCCCGCATGTTTTTTTTTTCTTCTTCTTTTTCGTTCCCTCTGTGGCGTGTGGCTTAAGAGTGCTGCAGCACTAAATGTTCAATAGGCTTTTCTAAATGAATACATTTACGTACCTGAGGGACTTGCCTTGGCGAGCATAATGATCACTGAGCCTACATTATGCTGTTGCACATCTCGTCCCTGTGCCTGTGTGTCTTATAATGATGTTCTTCTGTGTGGGTGTGTGTGTGTGTGTGTGTGTGTGTGTGTGTGTGTGTGTGTGTGTGTGTGTGTGTGTGTTCTTTTCAAATTCTGTTAATCTGACTGGCACTGGACGTGTCTGCCTGGGAGCAACATAAGACTTGTGTGTGTGTGTGTGTGTTTCTGTGTGTGTGTGTCTTTCACAGAATAAAGACACAATGTGTGTGTGTGTGTCTACCACAGTGGGAGAAGCCTGCCTAAACAATCCCCCCTTTTTAAATGGCGCCCCTGGTCCCTATGCAGCACTGCTAACGCATCTCCCCCCACTGCTCTCACACACACACACACACACACACACACACATGCAGCCCGTGGGGTCGGTGCCCATCTCATTTGGCTCGTGCTGCTGCGGCAGAACCTGATCCCAGATCAGTTGTTGTGGGCTTTAGGGAGCGGCTGTGGCAGAGGCCTATCAATACATCTAATAATAATGAACGGGCATTAGCAAAGCACTCACGTACGAGCCACTGGGGGCACTTTTGGTGGTACGGGCAGACCTGTTGTTGCTAGTGCAGTGTGTGTGTGTGTCTGTGTCTGTGTGTGTGTGTGTGTGTGTGTGTGTGTGTGTGTGTGTCTTTGTGTGCGTGTGTGTGTGTGTCTTTGTGTGTGTGTGTGTGTGTATGTGTGTGGCCACCTTTGTGTACGTATGGGATGAATGCTAATCTGTCAACCTGTAATATCTCTTCACTAAGTGATTCAGCGTCCCAAGTCAATCTCTAGTATTCAGCCCTGGCCAATGATGTCTACTCTGCACTCTTGCACTCTTGATCTAATTGCATGTTGTGCCCTTGAAGGAAAGAGTGCACACGCACACACAAACACAAAAATACGCACACACTCTCCCTTCCTCCCACACACGCGCGCACACACATACACACATACACACACACACAGGCAGATGGATGAAGTGCCTAATGCGTATGGCTGGAAAGCGTCTGCTTAGCACAATGCTAATGGGCGTCCCTCTGGTGCGGTGGCCTAATTAGCCTGACAAACTCCCATTTCACCCCCCACCACTCACCTCTACACCCCCACCCCAACCTCTTCCACTCCACTTCACCCCACCCGGCCCACAACAACCCCCACCCCACCTTACGGCCCCGGCACTGGTCACTGAGCTAAAGGACCCCAAACACCCCACCCCACCCCCACCCCCCCTCCACCTTCTTCTCCCTCTTCCCTCCTTTTCCCACCTCCTCCCCCTCCCTGCTGTTCACTCCATCTCTGTCTGCTCTGCTCTGTTGTGTTAAGGTCCCTTTACTGAGGGCCGGTTCTGCCTCTCTGGCTTGGCCCTGATAAGGATAAAGGGTTTCACTTCTCACCTCCTGATTACCACTCCTCCTCCTCCTCCTCCTCCTGCTCCTGCTCCTGCTCCTCCTTCTCCTCCTCCTCCCCCACTTCCTCCTGTGTTTGTGTCAGAGCCCACTACCCCCCCCCCCCCACCTACCCCCCCAAACCCCACACACCCCCCAAACCCCCCACCGGCCAGCTCTCAGCTGGAGCCGAAATGAGCGCAGTGGCCACCGAGCCACTTTGGACTCTTGAGACGTCCCTCTTCTGCAGCGCTGAAAAAGGTCAGCGGAATAATCGCGCACTCCATTGGAGAGTGAAAGTGTTCTGCTTCTTTTTTTTCGTTCCTTTTTTTTTAAACAGCCTTTCTGTATCCTCACTAGATTAGCCGAGTGGAAGTTTGTGGGGGCTGTTTTTTTTTTTTTTTTGCTCTCCTCTCACTCGAAGTGGGTGAGCTTGGCCAATCGTGTTTTTTCATTAATAATGTTGAGAATTTTCTGGTGAACCCGCTCTGTTATCTTGTGCTAATGAAAGCCTCTGAGGGAGACTGGAAGTTTCCTTGACACGTCCTGTCATATCGCAGTGCCATGCTCAGATGTGTGTGGCTGCTGTTTGTGATATTGCTGCTCAAGTGTTCCTCTCATCTCACTTTGCCTGCCTCTTTCCCTCCCTCTCTCTCATTTCCTCCCTCCCTCCCTCTCTCTCTCAGTCATTCTCTTTCTCCGTTTCTCACTTCCTCTCCGTCTCTCTTTTGAAATTTTTAGTAGGCTGAAGCCCAACCCTTGATCTCTCACTTCTGTACTTGACAGAGTTGACTTCTGCTTTGGCAGCCCAGTGTAGGCTGGGCCCACTGATTTATGGGGCCCTACATAAAACATGAACAAGCACCATCATTTCACTGACTCGGATGTACTGTATGCGTGTGCGTATATGCGTAGGGCTTCAAGCGTTTAACTTCCACATAAGCCGTAAGTATTTAATGCTATTTGATAGCTGTTGTTTTGCGTTTCATGTCCCTTATTAATCACATCTGGCAATGTGCTTCTCATAAGCGGCGTTCGTATACAAGTAACCATCTCTGAGGCTGCCAATTAGGATAACAGTAGCGTATTCCCAGCCTGAGATCCTGTGTGGATCTGAGGAGAGGAGCTCAAATAAATCTGTCCCCATTGTGTCGTTACTCATCTTCTCCCTCCCTCCCTCTCTCCCTCCCTCTCTCCCTTCATCCCTCCCTCTGCCATCTCCCCCAACACATTTTTCTTGTATTTTCATCTGTCTTTTTTGTCCATTTCTTTATTCCTTTCCTACTCATTTCGGTGTATTCATTTTCCGCCCCCCCCCCTCCCTTTTAGCTTCTTAACTCCTTCTTAACTCTCTAACTTTCATTCTCTCTTTCTTCCTCTCTCTCTCCCCCTGTAGAGGCCTTCGATGTGGTGCTGCGTCTGGGCCGTAACGCCACCCTCCTGATGCTGCGGGAGGAGTTCCCCGCTCTGGGCAGCGGGGCTTCGAGTGCGGTGGGGCAGCTCTTCCAGGACGTGTCCCTCTACATCCTGGGCTCGGATGCCCGCGTGGACCACATGGTGACGGTCTTCTTCTCGCGCCTCTTCCCCCTGGCCTACCGCCGGCTGCTGGGGGGCAGCTCGGCCAGCGCGTCGGACGAGTGCCTGCGCGGGGCCTGGACCAAGGGCCCCGGTGGCGGGGGGGTGTTCGGCTCCTACCCCAAGCTGTTGATGACGCGTCTGTCCCGCTCGCTGCTGGCCACGCGGGTCTTCCTGCAGGCACTCAACTTGGGCATCGAGGTGGTCAACACCACGCAGCACCTGCGGGCGGGCAGGGAGTGCGGCCGCGCCCTGCTGCGCCTCTGGTACTGCCCGCACTGCCAGGGCCTGGTGGAGGGGGCCCGACTCTGCCCCGCGCTCTGCCTGGGCGCCATGCAGGGGTGCCTGGGGGGGGCCGCCGAGGTGCAGCCCCACTGGCGGAGCTTCGTGGACGGGCTGGGGAGGCTGGTGGAGGGCATGAGGGGCGAGCAGGACGTGGAGGCCGTCGCTCTGGGCATCCCCGCGCTGGTCAAGAGCGCCCTACGCCACACCATCACAAACAAGAACCGCATCAGCTTTGTGGTGAGTAGAAGAGGGGTTTACACACTTTCACACACACTCTCTGTCTCTGTCTGTCTGTATCTCTTTCTCTCTCTGTCTCTTTCTTTTTTGTTCTAGTTTTTCTCCACTGACAGAGTGGTCAATGAAATTCAAGTTTAACAAAATGTTAAGGTGGTGTTAAACTTCAGGGTTGTTTAATAATAGTTTGTAGCGAAATGAGATTATGGTCTTAGTGCACGGTGTAAGAATGCAGAGTAAGCTTTGGACAGGCATTTGAATCTCGGTTAACAAAATCCTCCATAATCCCACTATTTAACACTGACATTCACTTACGCACCCTCTTCCCACACACACACACACACACTCACACACACACAAATACTGTACACGCTTCGCCAAATTCAGCAGCATTTAAGGTCTGCTTAACCTCATACTCCTGTGGTTCCCAAGAAGACCTGAGATGTGTTAGAGTCAAGCTCTCCTTTCAACATGCCATCGTGGGTTTAAACTGCAATAACACACTTGAGTGGCTTGCAAGTGTGTGTGTGTGTGTATATGTGTGTGTTTGTGTGTGTGTGTGTTAGTGTGTGTGTGTGTGCGTGTGTGTGAGTGTGTGTGTGTGTGTGTGTGTGTGTGTGTACTCTTTAGGAGCTGAAAGGATGCTCATGTTTTATTGAATGCTGGGAAGCAGTGGAGCTTGTTCAGCACGCTGTTTGAGCAGTGTGGGAGAGTGCTGAACTTTTAACTTTCACACTTTTTCTCCCAGCTATGACCTGGTCTCTCCCTCACACACACACACACACAAATGCACAAACACATAAACACACACACATACACACACACACACACACACACACACACACACACACAAATGCACAAACACATAAACACACACAGACGCACACACATAAATACACACACACACATACACACACACACACACACACACACACACACACACACACACAAACACATTATTTATTACCGCAGGCTCTAGTCTCACTTATTCGGCAATTCTGAGTTTGCCACTTGTGCTTGTGCTACAAAAGCCATACCAGGTTCTGCTCAGAACAAGAAAAAATAACTTAGATGTAGCTATCGGTGTAGAGCGATTAAGAGAGATACAGAGAGGGAGATAGATAGATAGAGAGAGCGAGTGAGTGTGAGAGAGAGATAATATATCTCATGTGTGTTTTGCATGCATAAAAGAGATTAAAGTGTGTGTCTTTCAGATGGGAACTGCTTTGAAACGCCCTTAAAGTGTTTTACCTCGCTGAGTGGCACTCTGCTTGCTTGCTTGCGTGTGTGTGTGTGTGTGTGTGTGTGTGTGTGTGTCTGTCTGTTGGTGGCTCTCGCTGGCTCTCCCGCAGGTGTATGTGTGTGTGACACATGCTAATGTAGCGCTACGCAGACGCTCCCTTTATTTACGCGTCAGCTTTTCTCACACCTTAAACACACTAATGTGACACTCCCAATCCCCTAGTGCGCACACACACACACACATTCGCACACACACAGACACACAGATACTCAGAGACACACACACACACACACACTCTCTCTCTCTCACACACACACACACACACACACACACACACACACAGACACTTACTTGCAAATATACATATACATACACATGCACACACACTTTCACTCACACACACACACACGCATACACACACACACACACACACACACACACACACACACACACACACACACACAGGCACGCCGGCCGATTCCCGAGATGAGTTTGTCACGTCCGCCGAGGCTCCCCCTCTAACAAATCTCCCGCTCGGCTCCGCACGCGCTCCCTGCTTCCCTCAGCATCTTTCCTGCCGGTGTGTGTGTTTTCGCTCTCCGCGAGCAGATGGAGGTCCTGCAGACTTGCGGGGGCCCAGTGAGGAAGCCTGCCGTCCAGCAGAGCCCAGTGCCAGAGGCTCCAGCAGCAGGGGGTGGGGGTGGGGGGGGAGTGGACAGTGGGCAGTGGCCAGGAGCAGCACATCAGGCTGGGGCCGGGGCCAAGGCCAGGGGCAGGGCAGGGGTGGAGTGGGGTGGGGTGTCTTGGTGGGGTGCCTTGGTGGGATGCTGGAGCAAAGCTAAGCAGGGGTGGGGTGGGGTGGGCTGGGATGGGATGGGATGGGATGGATGCTGTGTATCGCCTCAGCATTTTGGCCAAATTTAGCTCAGCGTGAAGGGGATATAGGTCCGTGTGTGTGTGTGTATTTTTGTCTGTATGTGTATGGTTTCACTCAGTGTGAGGGGGATAAAGGGGTGTGTGTGTGTGTGTCTTTGTGTGTGTGGGTGTGTGGGTGCATGTATGTTTGTGTGTGTGTGTGTGTGTGTGTGTGTGTGTGTGTGTGTGGTGTATGTGTGTCCGTTTCTGTGTGGTTAGCTGTGGGTTTTGTTCTTTTGTCTGTTTGTGTGTATGTGTGTGCATTTGTGTGTGTGTGTCTTGTTTCTCTCTGTGTGGATGGCTATGGATTTGTCCTTTTGTCTGTGTGTGCGTATGTGTGTGGTGATATGTGTGTATGTGTGTATGTGTCCGTGTGTATGTGTGTGCTCCCTTGAACGTTTGCATGTGTGTGTGTGTGTGTTGCTGTGGTGAGCAGAGAATATCTCACCTCACCAGAACAGAGTGCTGTGCTCTCCATGGATGCTGAGGTGGCAGTGGAGGTGCGGTGATGTTGCCACGCGGGGTAATTAGAAGCACAGGTGGAAATATGACAAGGGCGCCTGTTTGATTTGCAGGTGGGCGCTTCAGCACTTTGATTTGAATCTGTGCGTAAGCTTGTCTGGCTTTTTGACTTGTCCTGTCTGCCCTTCCACTGCGTTACCATTTATGTGTGTGTGTGTGTGTGTGTGTGTGTGTGTGTCTGTGTGTAGGTGTTTGTGTGTCTTTGTGTCTGTGTATTGGTTTGTCGTTTGTCTGTCTGTCTGGCTGTCTGTCTGTTTACCTTCCTGTGTGTGTGTGTGTGTGTGTGTGTGTGTGTGTGTGTGTGTGTGTCCGTCCGTCCTTTACCCATACCACCTTTTCATAGGTCAGTGTGCCAGTGACAAAAGCGCTGTCTCTACATTCTCTTTCGCTCTCTCTTTTTCTCTCTCTCTTTCTCTCTCTCTCTCTGTCTACTGACTTTCTCTCTGACTCTCTTCTCTATCTCTCTCTTTTTCTCTGTTTCTCTTTCTCTTTCGCTGTCTCTCTCTGTCTGTCTGTCTCTCTCTCTCTCTCTCCCCTCTCCCCATCCGTCTCTACCTCTCTCTCTCTTTTTCTCTCACTCTGTCCCTCCTGGTCTGCCTGACTCCGTCTCTCTCTAATTGCGGCTATGTACATTTAAAGTGACTTAGCGCTGGCCCTGTAAGACGCTGTGATTATAGTAATAGAGAGCGTGATAAGAGTAAAGCCTGTGTGTAATCCATAAAGTGCTCCATTGGAGAGCTATGAGAGCACATTAGCGTATTCTCCGCTGCCGCCCCCACACTCCTCCCTCTCCTCGTGCCGCTGCCTGTGTTGTGGAGATGGCAGGCTAATTTCATGGCTCTAACTGGGGCTAAAGAGTGTGTCTAAGTAGGGCCCCTCTGAAGCGTACGCTCCAGCGCTTGCACTAAATCAAGGAGTTTCTCTTAGCCTGCCGGGTGTGTTAGACTCTTAACGTTAGTGTCACAACACAACACGTCCACCCACACGCCACCGATAGCTACGTACGCTGTGTCTGTCTTGCCGTATTTTGTGTGTGTGCGTGTGTGTGTGTGTGTGTGTATGTATGTGTGTGTGTGTGAGACGGTCGTAGCCACTGCCTACGGTTGCACCGTTCACCTCTGAACGGATTCTCTTACACATTATTTCCCCTTCGCATCTTCCCTTCCTCCCTCTTGCTTTACATTCTGTCCGTCTTTCTGTTCTACTCGCCTCTCTCTCTCTCTCTCTCTCTTTCTCTCCCTCTGCTCTGAAGGAAGATGCATGATTTATGAAGCTCTATTTTTACTAGTTACTGAGCAGAAGTAAGGGAGAACTGGTGACAAAGACAGAGAGATAGAGAGGGAGGAGATAAAGAGAGGAAGAAGAGGGGAGGAGAAGAGACGAGGAGAGGAGGGGGGAGGGGAGGGGTGGAGAAAGTGATTTTGAAGTGAGAGTTTAAGGGTCGGGCTCAATTGCTCATCCTGTGCACCCTTCCAAGAGCACGAGGGCCAAGCATACTTCAGAGGGAAGGGGTCTTAACAAACCCCCACTAAATCCTCAGCCTTAACCTCTCGGAAGGCAGGAAGCACAGACCGGGCCACTGGCTTCAAAGCCAAACAAAGGCCAGCTACCATTTTAAAAAGATCTTCTTTCAGACCGTCTGGCCATTTAGAGTTACATCAAAGCCATGTTTCAACATTCAATTGTGCCTTCAACATTGAGTGGTAAAGGAAATTCACCTTGAGAGAAAGCGCTTCAACTGCTGTCAAATAGTCTTTTACACTTCAGATGGAGTTTCTTTCAGACCCTATCACAATGTCTTTTCAACAGTTTGGACATCTGTAGAGATCCTCTTTTTTCTCTTTCTCTTTCTCTCTCTCTCACTGTATCTCTCTGTCTCTGTCAAATTAGCTAAGTTGTAAGCAACTGGACTTCTTTAGATAGCTTGAAAGCTACTAAAAAAGTATAGTTGCTTACAACTTAGCTCATTTAACTAACATGACCTGGATGAATTAGAATCTTCACAGACATACTCACAGACATACTCTGTCTCTGTCTCTGCCTCTGCCTCTGCCTATGCCGCTGTCTCTGTCTTTGTCTCTGTCTCTGTCTGTCTGTCTCTCTGTCTTTCTCTCTCTCTCTCTCTCTCTCTCTCTCCCTCTCCCTCCCTCCCTCCCTCCCCCTCCCACTCTCTTCCTTCCTCTCTCTCTGTCTTTCTCTTTCTTTCTCTCTCTTTCTCTCTGTCTCTCTCTCTCTCTCTCTGTATCTCTGGGCCTGAGGCTGTGGTGGGTGTTCTGTTCATGTCTTCCTCCTCTGCTGTCTGTAGATGCTGCTTCCACTTCATCTGCTATAGCTGTCACTAAGAACATGAGTCACCAGCAGGGTGCCGTGATATAGTCTCCCTTCATGCTTATTTACAACACCATCCATCACTGGGCTTAGTGCTGCTACATCTGCATGCACGCACGACTACATCTGTTGGAGTTTGTCACAAGTTAAGCATTTTAAGCTATTTAGCTTGTGCATGCACTTGTAGTGGTCCTTATGGTAGTGTGTAGTATGGATGGTGCAGTGTGTGTATTGTATCGTATGTGTGTGTTTGCATGCTTGTGTGTGTGTGTGTGTGTGTGTGTTTGTGTGCGTGTGTGTGTGTGTGCATGTGTGTGTGTGTGTGTGTGTGTGTGCATGTGTGCGTGTGTGTGTGTGTGCATGTGTGTGTGTGTGTGTGTGTGCATGTGTGTGTGTGTGTGTGTGCACGCGTGCCTGTGTGTGTGTGTGTGTGTGTGTGTGTGTGTGTGCATGTGCATGTGTGCCCGCGTGTCCGTATGTGTGTGTGTGCATGCGTGCCTGTGTGTGTGTGTGTGTGTGTGTGCGAGTGTGTGTGTATGTGCTTGGCACAGGTGTGTACTCACCTCTCCTTGGCTGTATGGATGTGATAAAGGGTAGTATGATGAGGGAAGGGATATTTCAGTAGACTCTCACTATAAGGCAGCCCTTATCTGTTCTCTCCTGCTTTCTCTTTTTTTAAATCTCCAGCTCTTTTTCCACTTTCCTTTCTCCTCCTCCCACTATCACTCTCCCTCCCTCCCTCCCTCCCTCTCTCTCTCTTTTTCTTTTTCTGGCGGCTCGGCGCAGCCTCCCAAGCCGATATTAATATCCGACTAATGAGTACCTGAAGATAGTAAACAGTGGCTGCGGGATCACTTTCACTCCGTCTCTTTTCTCCTTCCCACTCCCGCTCTCACTGTATCCCTCTCTCTTTCGCTCCGTCTCTCTTTCCCCCCTCTCACTTTCTCTTTGTCTTTCTTTCTCTCTCACGCTGTCTTTCTGTGTCTCTCTCCCCTCTCTTTTCCCCTCACGTTCTTTCTCTCTTTCTCACTGTCTCTGTTCCTCTCCCTTTCCTCTCACTATCTCCTGCTGCCTTTGTCTCTCTATCTGACTCTCAATTTGTCTTTTTCCCTCAAAGTCATGTACAAATCCTTGCGTTCTGGGACACCAACCCATAAATTATTGCAAAAGGAGAAAGACGGAGAGGAATCGGAAATAGATGAAAATACTTATCTGAAATGAAATGGAGAATTTCTCACAAGGACACTGTGAATAAGCATATCTAATGGGGAGTTATTTAAGCGACGTGAAAAGGAAATGAATGTAATCTTCTTCTCACTGCAGGGGTCTGAGCAGAGTTGCAGATGTTTGGCTTTCTCACCAGCCAAGCTCATCGCTGGCAGCCTGCAGTGTTGGTTAAGCCATGGTCCCCAAAATCATTTCTGATGGAGCAATTAATTTAAGGGCCTAATTGAATTTCTCAGAGCTAATTACACTTGTAAATTTGATTTCTTTCCGTGTCTTTGTAAATGGTGAAAATCTATCGGTGGATGTCATTATTTCCCCTCACGCGGGGAGGTCTTTGGCAGATGAGGGTGTGTAATGCCTGTTACAGAGTGGTATGATTTCTGATATGCAGGCATTAGTTTCTTATGGTTATTATGGGTTTCATAGGATCATAAGATCATACCTGGGATATGTGTGTGGTTTAAACTTTAAACCAAAGTGGTGGTATCGATAGTAAAGGACAAGAAGGTTGCACACCAAAATTTGCTCCCAAAATAAGAACTTTATTAAGGGCTACCTCCAGGGGCTATGATCAGAGGTTGAAGGACAAGTGGCCAACAATATCACATTGAGGGAGTAGGCTTTATTAAAGTTTTTTTTGTGAACATATTGTGGTGTTGCTTGCCCCAAGCCAAGTCAAGTCAGTTCAAATCAAGTGGGTTTTGTTGTACATACCGAGACGGAACAATATTTCACCAGGAACAATTGGTGTTACACACAGTAAAAAACAGTTAAAAACAGTAGAGGCCAGACCAGACATACAGTACAGTACACACACACAGACAAATACAATAAAGATACACATGTTAATACACATAGTACATGTTAAAAAGCACTATACGTTCAAATGGTGTGTGAACCCTTACACTTTGTCATGGGGTGAGTTGTTCGTACAAAGTTTTGAAAAAAAAGCTTCCCGTTACCATTCAATTATTAATTTTGAAAACCAAAGCTTTTCACTAGAACCCCATGGGAACATTCAAACATTAGCATGAATCAGAGCCTGATAAACTGATGCATCCTGAAGATATCTAAATCAATATGGGTATGTAATGTGCTTATAATTTTTGTCTCTCACAAACGCATTAGAGTTTCATTTTAACACTCTTACTCTTAACACCTTTTTCTGGCCCAATCCTACAGATCCAGTTCAGGTTAAAGCCACAGATAATCGTAAAAAGGATAAATGAAACTCCGATGCTTTCTGCAGCGATCATAAGATTATTATGTTATTACATTTCACCTTTTCCCTCCAGGGGTGTACAATTTAAAGTGAATTGTGGATTTACGGAGAAGATACTGTACATATTATGGCTTAGAGTGTGTGATATATGCCCAGAAGAGTTGGGTTCATAAGCTTGTTCGGGAGGAGGCGCATTTGAATTTTGTTCGCGGCCTCACGCCTCGGCGGAGTGTCCTCTGTGGACAGACGCCTCTGCAGTTTTGCGGGGTCACATTTGTTTGCCACTCGCTAAATTGAGGTGATCAGGCCATCACTGCAGTTTTCTGGGAAATATACAGATTGCCCTATGAGGTTGAGAAGCTGATGATGCACACTCTCTCTCCCTCTCCCTCTCTCTCTCTCTCTCTCTCTCTCTCTCTGTCTCTTGTTATATTTCACTCTCTTTCCCACTCTATCTTTCCCTTAGTCTCTCTCTTTCTCTTTCGGTCTCTCTTTCCCTCTCGTGCTTTCTCTCTCTTACTCTTTCTGCCCCCCCCTCTCTTTCTCTCTCTCTCCATCTCTCTATCCCTTACTCTCTCTTCGTCTCCCTCTCTCTTTCTCTCTCTCTCTCCCTTTGCGTTTCCATGTTTTCACTCTCTTCCTCCATCCTCCTCTCTCTCTACCATCTCTCGCCCCCTCACCCTCCTCCCCGTCTCTCTTTCTCCGTCTATCTCTCCGGTGTGCTGCGACTACTCCCGGGAGGTGTGGAGGAGAACACGCAGGGCATGCAGCACGCACACACACTCCCACAGCCAATCGCTTTAATCAAGGCCTGGGGGACGGCAGGGCCGGGAAACACACTAAGTAAATTACACAGGCAGAGCTGTTATATGTTGCGGTGCAAGCTAGCCACTAATG
>CM059288.1:20726267-20733767 GCA_030347295.1 Setipinna tenuifilis | reverse complement strand
GTGTGTGTGTGTGTGTTATTATGTGTGTGTGTGTGTGTGTGTGTGTGTGCTAGTGTGTGTTAGTGTGTGTGTATGTGTGGAGAGGCTTTTGTTGACCTTATGTGTTTGTGTTTTTTTTCTATGCCTTCCTCCTCAGGTGAGTGGCGCGTGTGCGCATGCACCTGCACGGGTCGCACGCTCCATATCACCCGCCCCCGACCCCCCACGAGCAGGGCCAGCCATGCGCCACCCCCCCCAGCCTGTGGACTTTGACCCCGAGGAGACCCTGTCCGGTCGGCGCAGGTAATGGTCTGTGTGTGTGTGTGTGTGTGTGTATATGCTTGTGTGTGTGTTTCTGTGTGTGTGTGTGTGTGTGTGTGTGTGTCGGTGGGTGGGTGGTGCTGACGCCGATGGGGATGTGGGTGGTCTGAGGACGTGGGTTGGTGTATTGGCTGTCCCTCCGACGCTGGCTTCAGATCAGTCGGTCCCTGAGGGACGTGCCTCAGCACTCATTAGGCATAATAGCTGATCCCTGCACGCCGCCCCAAAGCCCGTCTCCACTCCACTGACCTCCAATCAGCCCCTTAATTGGCCAGCCAATTGGCTTATGCCTACACAATCCACTCTTGCGGGCCCTATTCAATATAAAGTGTGCGATCAGGGGATTTCTGAATCAGATTGAACTGCATAATATATTATTCGCCACCCATAGTTTAAATTACAGGGGGTCCCGGGGGTTACAGTATACCCCCCAATCAAGACCCAATACCCACCAAAGAGGCACAAATAGCAGAGTTGCAGGTACTGACATATTAATGTAGCTAATTGTCAAGAAAATGACTTGATTTCCTGACTCAGTGCATTATCAAGAAACGGACACAATACAAGTGTTCAGTTTTAAAACTGCTCCGGTACCAGAGGAGAGAGTGCCCACCGAGACAAACAGTTGTCTCCTTGGTTTGCGGTCTCTGATCTAACAACTCGGACACAGCGCTTTTATTGCACACAAAGAAAAGACAGTTTCAAAGAAGGAAAGTTCAGTAACTTTCCACCAGCTCCCTAATTAAAATGTTATCTTGAGTTCTTGCACCTGTGGATAACTACTTGACCCTGAACAGAATGCTCTCAAAACAGCCCTCAGAATATTCACACAATAGAGTGCTGTCTTCTAGTTATGCACACAGAAAAGTATATATATGTTTTATTATGTGATAATACTAAAACACTCTAAATTATTTTCACACTAATGTAAAACGTAAAAGGTAGTACATTCCACAAAAGGTAGTACCCCCCCAATTATGGAGGGGTAATTTACAGTCTGCCCCCTCCCCCATACATACAGACAGTGAGCAGAAATAATGCATACTGCCGGCTGTTTTCCCCTTCAATTAAGATTTGTGGAAACTTTGGTAACACTTTCTAGTCACAGTACCCTAATACGTGGTAAATTAAAGTTAA
Organism: Setipinna tenuifilis; assembly: GCA_030347295.1. NCBI lineage: Eukaryota > Metazoa > Chordata > Actinopteri > Clupeiformes > Engraulidae > Setipinna > Setipinna tenuifilis. The sequence goes on along the minus strand of CM059288.1, from coordinate 20,732,330 downwards.
TTACCGGGAATGTAGCACAAGGTGTGAGTGGAATCTCTAATCCTGTGGTATTACAAAGAACTTCAAGGGATACAGTTCAAAGAGATGTAAGGCCCTTCAAAACGTGCTTTTGCCCATATTCACAATTACATGGTACTTAGTCCAAGAGATTGGCAATAGTGGAAGGATTCCTCATAATTGCTTGCCTACCTCTCTCAGAAGTTAGAAAACCGAGTTAACACACATTTACCAGGTAAGTATGTGGAAATGCAGAGACTGTGAGAGAGAGAATTACTAATATTTCCACCATTCCAAAAATGAATTCTCTTATCTTGTCGCATTTCGCTGGCTGGGTGGTTACTATCACAGAATATAGCCCTGTGCTGGAGTAACAGACAGACAGAGAGGCAGACAGGCAGACAGAGAGGCAGACAGACAGGCAGACTGTAATGCTATGCTAATGTGAGCTGCGGTGTGGTTAATTATGGAGCTGGTTGTATGGGCAACAGTGGGAGCGCTGATGTACCTGTCAGGACTGACGCCCCGTGTGCTGCCCTTACATGCACAGTGTGGGCCTGCAGCTCTCTCCAAAGGGCTCAATGTGTGTGTGTGTGTGTGTGTGTGTGTCTGTCTGTCTTTGTGTGTGTCTCTCCACCGCTAACAGGGCCGGCTCTGCCTAAGCCCTAATGAGTGCCAAGCCTGTACGCTCGGACTCGTGAGGTGTGTGTGTGTGTGTGTGTGTGTGTGCACGAGTGTATGAGTGTGTGTGTCTATATGTGTGTTGTACGTGCGTGGGTGTGAGTGTGTATGTACGTATGTATTAGAGTGTGTGTGTGTGTGTGTCTGCAAAAGTGTGTGTGTGCAGGCATGTAAGATTGTACGAGTGTGTGCGTATGTGTGTGTGTGACCATGATGAGAGTGTGAGTGCAAAGCTGACAATCGTGACATAGAGAGCCTCATTAACACAAGGGTGCATCTCCCGCCGTGGCAGTGACATTGAGCTAACCCCCCCCTCCTCCCCTCCTCTCTCCTCTCCTCTCCCCTACTCTCCTCTCCTCTTCTCCTTCGTCCCACAACTCTCGACCTCACCCTCTCACCCTCTCCCCCTTTCTCCTGCTCTACTCCTCTACCCCTCTTCTCCTCTTCTCCCCTCCCCTGTCCTCCTCTCCTCCTCTGCCCCTCTCCCCCTCTCCTCCTTTTCCCCTCTCCCCTCCTCGTTTACCCCTCTCCCCCTCTTCCCCTCTCCCACTCGAATGAGCAGTCGAGGGGCCTGACAGACCCAGTGTGGTGGACCTCGTCGCTGTGCGGCTTAATGTCAATTACAAAGGCAGTAGGACTCACCCAGCCTGAGTGTGTTTACACTGGGACCCGAGAAGCCTAATTGGGCCAGATTTTACTTAACGCGCCCCTCAGTCAGACCCCTCCGGTCCACCCCCCCACCCCCACTTGTTCCCGCCACTCCCCCGTTTGACAAGCTCTGTTTCCTTTTCCTCTTCTTCCCTACTTCTTTATTTTGCTCTTGTCAGTCCTTCTATCACAGTATTTGCTCTCTCCTTCTCACGGTCTGTATCTTTCTCTTTTTCTCTCTCTCTCTCTCACTCCCTCCCTCCCTATCGATCTGTCTGTGTATCTATCCGTTTCCCTCCTCTCCTCTCCTCTCCTCTCCTATCTCTCCCCATCTTCAGGAAGTTCATCTCCGGTCTACGGGGCTTTGGCTCCTTCTACAGTGGCCTTGGGGAGGCACTGTGCAGCCGCGAGCCAGCCGCGCTCAACGACTCCCTCTGCTGGAACGGACAGGAAATGACTGACAAGTGAGTACGGGCATCTGGCCGACACATCCGCACAAACACTTCAACTCCACAATGATGACCAAACGTAGCCTCAGATCTACAGTCCATACATAGTTTGAATGACAGAAGGTATTCGGGGGTACACTACCCCCCAAATAACACCTAGTACCTCCCAAAAAAACAGAAATATTAGGGTTGGAGGGTACCTATATATTAATGTAACTTGTGTAAAACATAAAACATAGAACCCCAAATTATGGAGGGGTGATTCACACACATACCACATATTTGTTTCTGACACTTACTAAATCAGCTGATTATAATTTGTACAACTCTTTAATTAGTGAAATCAGCAGGTGATTTGGAATTTGCGGCATTGGATTGTAGGTTTTGAAGCCAGGTTGTACATCACACATCACTCCAGTTAGCTGTCCAGCAAAAAACTATTACAAAGCCCCAAGTCTAGAAATGACCTCTTACCACCTTTTATCTTATGTGCTGTCATTCTCCATGAAGGAGTAGTGGGTGCACCACATTTAGAGCACAGCACAGCACAGCAGAGCATAGCGGAGCGGAGCAGAAGGCCTGACAGTAGTACCGCTGGTGAGCCCCAATGACAGCCCAGTGGTGCAGCCCTTTCCCCAGACAGATGTCCTCGGGCAGGATATATCAGACTGAAAAATAACTCCGCTAAAAAGACACCATTGGATGTATGATGATGCCTGGAACAAAGTGTTAAAGGTTGGGAGTGAAAGTGGACCAGCCTGCGGGCCAGCCGCAGCAAGACTTACAACCGGCAATCCCTCAGGAGGAGCCGGGCGGCACTGCTCGTAATAGCCCTTCAAGTGCTCTCCACACACACACATGTACACACACACACACACATGTACGTCCCCCCCCCCCCCACACACACACATGCACACACACACCCACACCCCCACACACATGCACGCACACACCCCCACTTACACATACAGACACTCACACGAACACACACACGCACGCACACAGGCACCCTTGAACAACAAGGCATTAAAAACCACTTCTACGATCATGATTTTGACTTTGGGCATTAAAGCTGTGCACATAAATTTCGAGCCGGCTCATTTTATTCGCACGCTGCGTGTTTTCTTTCCGGGGTTGAATGAAGTAGGGTCACTTGGCAGGATTTCTGCTGGCTGGCTTTTTCTCTGACAGGGCTGTTAGTGTAAATCTCAGGCCTGGTGTGTGTGTGTGTGTGTGTGTGTGTGTGTGTGTGTGTGTGTGTGTGTGTATGTGTGTGTGTGCGTGTGTGTCTGCGCGTTGCCCAAGATGGTGTGCATCTCTGAGTGTATGGATGTGTGAGTGTTTTTGGGCCTGAGTGTGTGTGTGTATTTCTTTTAATATGTGTGAAAGAAAGAGAGAGGGAAAGAAAGATAGAGAGGAAGAAGAGAGAGGAGACTATGAGTCTGTGTGTGTGTGTGTGTGTGTGTGTGTAAGTGTAAGAGAGAGGAGAGGGAAGGAAAGAGGGAGCGGCGGAGAAAGAGAGGAGACTGTATGAGTGTGTGTGTGTGTGTGTGTGTGTGTGTGTGTGTGTGTGTGTGTGTCTGCGCACGCAAGGATTATTAATGTCACTGGCTGCGGATGCTTACACCCACTTTAATTATTCGTTGGATGGTGTTGGCCGCTCGTGGCGTTGCCCTGTTTGGAATGTGTAATATTTCTCCGTGCTCTCCATCTGACGCCCCCCCCCCCCCCCCCTCCACACACACACACACACACCCATGCCTCTTCCTCATCTACGCCACGCTCACACACCCATTCATCCACTCACCTTCACTTCACACACACTTCTCACCACACACAATCATACTCCCTTCAACAGTAGTACACAGCGGGAATTTTATTTCCCTCTGAATTTTGTTTGTTGTGTGTGTGTGTGTGTGTGTGTGAGTAGACAGCTAGACAGATAGATCGATTGATCAAAACATTTGTCAGATTAGATGAAGCTCTGCTGTCCTTGATGCCCTCCCTCACAAGTCGCTCACTGTCTAGGGCCCAGTGGTGAGGACAAAGCTGGAAGATGTAATGTAACATAAGGTAACGTAACGTAAAGTAACACAACGTAATGTAACGTAACATAATGTTAGGTAACATAATGTAACGTAGCGCAATGTAACATCGAAAGTGAAAGAGTAAAGCGAAACAAAATTTTGTAGCCCTAATACTAGATATACATTGACTGTACACTGTAAGTATGCTTGTGTGTGTGTGTGTGTTTGTTTGTGTGTATGTGTCTGCTGGGTCCATATGTGGGCGCAGTGTGTGTGGTTACCTGGTGTGTGTGTCCCATATGGTCCCTGCTGCTCCATTCTGTATCTCTATCTGTTTCTCTGTGTGTCTCCCCGCCATGCCTGTCTCCATCCAACCACAGTACTGCTGTGGGGGAGAACAGATCCATGACTCCATGTATGCACTCAGTTTCCTTCCCTCTGTCTCTCGCCCAAACTCTCTCCCTCGCTTTTTTTTTCTCTCCGTGCTCTCTGTCTCTATATTTCTGTCTCTATCTATGTGTGGGTATGTGTGTTTGTGTGTTTGTCTGTGTGTGTACTTTGTATCTGTCAAAAAATGATTCCAACGATTTCATCCATGAATGCATTATTTCTCCCATTTTCCCTCTTTTTCTCTTTCTCCTGCTCCCTCTCTTATTCCCCATCTCTCTCTGTCTCTCTCTCTCAGTCTTACACTCTGTTTGTCTCTATCTATCTATCTATCTATATATATATATATATATGTGTGTGTGTGTGTGTGTGAGAGAGAGAGAGAGATAGAGAGAGAGCGTGTGTGTACTTTGTATCTGTCACAAAAGCGTGGCGTGCTCTCCTCTGTGTTACGGAGGCGGCCTGGGCTCCAGGGCACGTGGTGGTGGCGGAGGGGCCACTCCGCTCCTCAAACGGCCGAGAGAGGAGAGCAGGGAGGGGGCAGCGCCTCCCCGAGGGGACAGACAGACGGGTGTCAGCGGGGCACAGCCACCCCACAGGGGTTAATTAGGAGAGGAGGATGGGGGGTGGGTGGGGGGTTTGAGCGAGGGGGCCAGAGTGGTGTGTGTGTGTGTGTGTATGTGTGTGTGTATGGGGGTGCGGGCTGGGGGGGCGCAAGGGAGACAGGAAGGATTGTCCTCCAGCCCTCACGGGCTCTGGTGCTGCCCATCTCTGATAGTGCTTGGCCCGTGTCAGTGTGTGGGTGGGTATGTGTGTGTGTGTGTGTGTGTGTGTGTGTGTGTGTGTTCTTCTGCATGTGTGTATCTGACTGTGTGTGTGTGGCTGTGTGTGTGTGGCTGGGTGTGTGTGTGAGTGTGAACTACGCACAGGCCAAGATGTTTGGCAGGGTTTTAATGAGAGAGCGGCACTGCCAAGTCGAGTGACCTTGATAGCTGGATTGAGCTGAGCTGCACATTATGATGTGAGCCGTGATGGGGGAGAAAAAAAATCACTCACAAGCATCCTGAAGAGCCTTGAGTGACAGTTAAAAAAACGCCCAGCCTAAAAACTTTGGGGCACAGAAGTTTTAACAAGCCAACAGGGACTAACGCAAGAGAGCTGTGGCATAGCCACTAACCCCATTGTTCATGTACTGACGAGACTCTACATTTTAGATCTGAGGAGGGCAAACCCCTCACATCACATATATGCTCTACAGACAGTAATTATTAATGCAGTGTGCTGCGCTAAAAATCTAGTGTACTGCTCAAACCGTCTAGTTGTTAACAGATTTATACAGACATCTGAGGTTATATATGAGTTACTTATTCATTACAACATTCTGTCACATTTATATACTGTATTCAGGTTCCCAGTAATGGTTGACAATATAGCAGCAACACAAACTGTATTTTGTATTTCAATAGAATAGTTAAACAATGGAACAATGCCTAAATGTATAATGAATGTTTACATGGGTTATGTGACCAATATAGAAATTATTGTCACTGTCTGAGTATTGTGTGCTGGAGTAGATGCATTTAATTGGTCACTTACTGAGTCTACTTAAAGTGTTTGAAGCTTTCAGTAAAGGGACCGTACACTCTTTGCTCAATGCCACCATTAGTCTTCCTTTAACTGGAGTCGCCATCCTTTAGGAGAGATGTTTGGAGCTGTAGTACACTTAATTTAGGTAATAAAATGAAAACATTACATTCACTTCATACCATTATATTATTGTTCATACCATTATATTATTACTGCTGAGGTCTTCCACAATGCAACCATATATGTCACTTTGCATTTATGCTTTTAGTTAGATGAAAAACTTCAAT
>CM059288.1:20713767-20718767 GCA_030347295.1 Setipinna tenuifilis | reverse complement strand
TATTTGCACACACTCATGCACACACACAAACACACACACACACAGGTAAACACACACAGGCACGAACGCACACACACTCTCTCTCTCTCTCTCTTTCTCTTTCTCTCTCTCTCTCTCTCTCTTTCTCGCTATCTTTCTTTCAGTGTCTCACACACACACAAACGTACCGTGTGTTCAAATACTGGTACAAGTCCAAGCCTGCCTGATTACAGGATTCAGCTTCAGTCTGTGTGTGTGTGTGTGCCTGAGCCTCTGCAGCAGATGCTGTTAAAAAGACACAGGGCCCCGAAGCCCACAGCCAAAAGACTAGCACACCACAACAGCCAATCAGTCCCCCCCACCCCCACCCCCACCCCCACCCCACACCACGCCGCCCTATTTAAAATCCTATTCACTACGCCTGAAAAAAGGGCCCAGAAACACCAAGCCCGTTTGGGATTGTGTCTCGCCTGAATGACACCGGTGCAGCTGAGGTCATAACCAGGAGGACAAGAGAACACAGAACCACTGCAGCTAGAGCCGCTTACCCGGTTAGGAGAACATGCAGAACACGTTTCTCACAGAGCACATCCTCTGCAGGTCGCTTTTTTTTATCCCCTAAGGGGAAGCCTTTTAAATAACTTATTGCTAGTTTTATTTGTGTTTTATTTGTTTCTACTTGCTTTATTTTTTCCATTTTCTAATTTGCTTTTATTTATTTATTTATCTATTTATTTATTTTTTGTTGTGGTTTAGTGTTTCGTTGTTTTTCTCAGTTGACTGTTGTGTGGGTTTAGAGCTTGTGTGTGGGCGGAAGGCTGTATGGATACTGCTGTCTGCACCACTAATTGGCCTTTTGAAGGCAAATAAAGTTATTATTGATCCTTAAACTCTTTTATTCACAAAACCGAAATGAGCTGTTTCATCTGCTCTGATGAATCATTTCAGCCTGAAAAAAGGATTCATCACATTGAAAGGGGTTCTCCAGTGGAACCTTTGTGGTGGTGGTGGTGGGTGAGGGAAGGGGGGGATATACGTAACACCGCCTCAGCCGGATAGTCAGCATTTCCTGCCTTCTCTCCCATGACTGCTCAGAAGGCTGCGCCCTTGGAGGTGGGCACATCACACACGTGCGTTAATTTAACATCCGATTTAATGCGCCATTGTTTATAGATAATGGCTTTCATCTGCAGGCGTCCTGCTGGGGGCTTGGCAGTCAGTACGGCCCACAGAGTTTTCTTTCTCCTCCTCTTTTTTTTCCTAGTGTCGAGATGAAAGCTTTTGGAGTTTGGTATATTTGTCCACATACATCTAAATGTGAGCATTTCATATGCCTGCGTATGTGTGCCTGCGGAGTGCATTATACTTCTCTCTCTGTGGGAGACTGGGGGAGGCATAGAGAGTGCAAGGGATGTGTGTGTGTGTGTGTGTGTGTGTGTGTGTGTGTGTGGTTTTTTATTTGTTAGAAGCTTTGTGTGCATCTTCTGTGGTATTTTGAGCTGGGGGTGCAGTGTGTGTGTGTGTGTTTGTGTGTGTGTGTGTGTGTGTATGCTGATAGTAGGGGGGGGTCTCCTGTTCCATGTGACCCATGTAACCCTTGCGTGGCTTTTTCACCCACCCACAAGTCGATCTGATTTCACAGAGCCCTTCTGAGTGGGGTCCCCCAGCGCCCGGCATGGAGCACAGCACAGCTCGCCGATGACTTCAGTCCCGAGCGCAAGAGATGTTTGCAGAACATTCTGGAGCCATTGGCATGTATATGTTAAGGCCTGGAGAGGGCTGGCTGGCCAGGATCCAGGCTCGCACAGCAAGGGAGATGGATGAGAGTCAGACAGCGAGAGAGAGGAAGTGAGAGACAGATGAGAGTCAGGCAGCGAGAGAACGAGAGGGAGAAAGCGATAGGGACAGAGACGGAGAGATATACGGAGGAAGACAAGGGAGAGAAACACATGAGAGAGAGAGAGAGAGAGACAGATGGGAGTCAGGCAGCGAGAGAAAGAGAGGGAGAGAGAGCGATAGGGACAGAGATGGAGAGGCATACAGAGGAAGACAAGGGAGAGAAACACATAGGAGAGAGAGAGAAAGAAGGACGAGAGGGAAGAACTACAGAGAAAGTAATGGAGTGCAAGAGGAAATCTTCAACAGACCAGTCAAGTGTTATGCTTGATTAGTGTGTCTCCAGATAGAGGGACGACAGGGATGTCTAAACCAAACACCAGGAAGACAAAGCCAGCGCTCTCCGGGCTCTTAAAAGTGCACTTTCTCACGCCTGCCACGGCTGAGGTAATGGCCCCACGCTGGCCAACTCGCAAATGAGCTGGGCGCTATAAATGTAAGGGGGGGGGAGGGATGACTTACAGCCTGCGTTATTCCAACTATTCGCAAACGCTCTGAAGAGCATGGGTGTTTATCTGCTCTCCTAATAAGCCCGGCCTGCTCGGGCGAAGCAGAAGTTTGCAGACGTTCAGGGTGCTCCATCAGTGGAGCGTAGCGGTGTTGCGAAATGGATGCTGTACTGTTTAGTTTGCTCAGTTCCTTTGTAGCATGTAAACAGAGCCTGTACACAATAAGGCATTCTGCACTAGGTCTGAACTGAATTTTCAGAGGGAGAGATAGTAAAAGAGGTGGTGGGGAGAGGAAGATAAAAGAAAGGAAGGACAAGAGAGAAGAATGAAAGTGTACACAACAGTGCATTCTACACTAGGTCTGTACTGAAATAATAATTCTTCTTGAAAGCGAACACAACATGTGCTCCACTTAAATATATCATATAAAGGTATCATTTTGTGAGTCACGAGTATAATGGCTTTTTTTCCAAAAGCCATAACCACTCTGAACTCACACATGCACTGACTACCCCCAGACTTTCTTCTATCTCCCACTGTGCAATATTAATATTTCATCTTATCGAAATACTGTGGAATATCTGTATACTGTGCAATATCATTACTCTCTCTGTCCAATATCCACTACTTATAGCATAGGATCATCATTACTCTGAAATATTTAATTAATGTGCAGCATCCCACACTGTATCGCACTGTATAGAAAAACCTCATCTATTCTTTAAATAGTGTCTCAGAAATATGCAGCCTATCCCCTTTTTATTCTTGGATCCTTTCTTGCTCTATTATTTATTTTATTTTATTCTGTGTAGCACATATTCTGCATGCACATTTGCACTGGAGAAGGAGCTGCTTTTAATCTCATTGTACATGTGCACAGTGACAATAAAAAGGCATTCTACAATGGCTGTGCAGTAGGTTTGAAGCCCACAGCACAGTAGCATCAAACTAAAGTGAAATGATAGTGGAGGTTTCACTGCCACTGACTGCTGTGTACTGTGGAGAGTGTTGAGCCCACTAATTGCCTGTGTGGTGCTCTTTATTGGAGTGTTTTGCTGTGTTTATCGGGCTTTTGGCTAATACATGGTGTAGTCCCAGCCCCCCCGGCCATAACGCCCATGGAACAGCCTCTCCACAGGAAGAGCTGTGATAGGCCTATAAAGACGAATGTGGAGAGAGATCTGGAGAAAGGGTCAAGGGAGGAATGAAAGTCAAAGATGACAACAGGGTACTAAAATAAAACAGCACTGAAGTAAAAGATGTCAGGAGAATGTGATTGTTCTTTTGTTTACTGCCAAATGTAAAATGTTAATCAAAAAGAATGAAATTACTTGAATGCATCTTCTTCAACTTCATAAGTTATTAATAAATAGCAGGATGGGGGTATATGTTATTGAAGGATAATAAAGGCATAATAAAAGTAGAATAAAAGGAGTGAAAAAAAGAGGAGAGAGAAGGAAAAGAGAAGGAAAGAAGAAAAATGAAGTAACGTCTGTGTGTATTGGCCAACTGTTCGTAGTCCGTTCTTAGATTGACATCTAGGTCCTCTGTAACGATAGCCCTGAATTACATTTTAATATGATTTTGAACTGGCTGCCTGTCGACGGGGAGTGTAGCACTCTGAGCGTCCGGTCAAAGAGAACATCTGTTTGGCTTCCCAGAGTATCGGCTTACCCTTCTGAGAGGACTGGCCGGAGGCCGGGGGAGCGAGTGGCGAAAAGGAGCAATTATCTGATTGGTGTTTGATTATAGAGCGTTTTCCTCCCATTTGTCAGATGGATTTGCCCGCCGGCAGGCCTGGAATGCCCGAGGCACCACGAGATACTGGTGTCCGAGCCGGCGCCAGGGGCGAGGGGACACCTGCTTCGAATTCAATGTGGAAATGAAGTGCGTTCCTCTCCGTCCCGACACTTTGAAATCTGACTATCGGGACATTTCTTGGCACGAAAATGCTGCGTTTTGCTTTTCATTCTTTGACCTGTTTTTGTAATGGGCCGTGCCAAAGAGGCCGGTGTAAGCAGCTTGCCCTCTCACCTCCTATGCATTGCTTCGTCAAGTTTCTCTCGTTCTCAGCTTATACTCCCCTCCCTGATTCCCTCCCTTTCCACCTCTCCTTTACTTTCCTCTCGTCTTCTCCCCCTCCCTCTCTCTCTCTCTCTCTCTTTCTCCCTCTTTACATCTGCACTGAGTTGTATGTGACAGACTCCAGTCCTGTTGCGAAGCCCACCGCCCCCTTCCCCTACCCCTTTACCTCCTGCTCCCTCTTTGTCCCTTTTTCTTTCTTTTCTTCCTCTTCTTTTTACCTCTCCCACTTTCTCTCTCTCTTCCTTCCCCCATCTCTCCTTCTCTCTCCTCCCCCATTTCTCCTTTTTTCTTTCTTTCTCACTCTTTTTCTCACTGTCTTTCTTTTTCTCTCTCCCCTCCATCTTGCCCTCTTTCTCTTCCTCTCTTCCTCTTTTTTTTACCTCTCTCCTCCACCATCTCTCCTTTTTTGTCTCTCTTGCTTTCTCTCCCTCTCCCTCTTCCTCTCTCCCTCTCCCTCTCTCTCTCTCTCTCTCTCTCTCTTTTTCTTTCCCCTCCATCCCTCCCTCTTTCTCTCCCTCTCTGCTGGGCCGCCCACCCTAATGAGCTCCAGCAGGAGCGGGCAGACGGCAGCAGGTAGGACTGAGAGCTGCA
>CM059288.1:20698767-20711267 GCA_030347295.1 Setipinna tenuifilis | reverse complement strand
CCCCCCCCCCCCCCTCTCTCTCTCTCTCTCACTTTCTCTCCCCTCCCCTCCCCTCTCTTCTCCTCCCCCCCTCATCACCCCCATCGCTTCTCCACTCCTCCTCAGCATTGTTCCAGGGAATTTCCTCTTCATTTCCTCACTTGAAGCTTTTTCTGCATCTCCCATTTTTTTCTGCCCCCCCCCCCCCCCTTTTTTGTTGCATGTTGCGTTCTTTTGCTTTCTCTCTCTCCCTCTCATTCTCTCTCTCTGTTTGTCTCATCCACTTTCTCTCCCTCTTTCTCTCTCTCTCTCTCTGTCTCTCCATCTCTCCGTCTTTCTCCCCCTCTCTCCCCTGCTGGCTAGAAGGTCAGTCAGAGCATGTGAGAGGCCTTTTCCTCCCAATTAGCAGGCTGCTAATGAGGCCTAACTCTCCCCTCCCCCTTTTTCATCCTTCTTTCACCCTCCTTCGCTCCCTACCTCCCTCCCTTCCTCACCACCCCCCCCCCCTCCCTCCTTCTGTCTGTTTCTCACTCTGTCTCTCTCCAACCCTGAAGGCACTGAGACACAGGTCACCCCCCCCCCCCCACCTCCCAGCAGCCCCCTTTTTCCTTCCCTCGCTGGCCCCCCCACAGACTTTAAATTGCCCCACAGTCGGTGAAGAATAACCCCACAGCCAGCTTGCTCAACAGGGCAGAGCCAAGAGCCAGGCGTGCCCCTATGGTGCAGGGGCGAATAAAAAAGCACCCCCGGTACCCGCAGCGCCGCTGGGCAGGGTAGCATGGGGCAGATGGGAGAAGGAGGGTAAAGTTCACTCGGCTGCAGATGAGCGGGGAGGCAACAGACTTGAGGGGCTATTGTTTGCTGTTAGCCTCAAAGTCATGAGTTAAAGATTGCACCACAGTCTAATCGCATTGGGTGGTGGTGGTTGTGGTTGTGGTGTGTAAGTAGGTGGTGGTGGGGCATTTCCTCTTTAAAATGGGGAGACCGAGAACGAGAGAGGGTATGAGAGAGAGAGAAAGAGAGCCACAACAAGAGACAGAGACAGAGAGAAAAAGACAAGGCCAGGAAATGAGGGTTTAGCAGATAGCTTTCGTTCTCAGTACTGATTTTTGGTTTCATGTCCACCTCTCCTCTCCCCTCCCTCTCCTTTCCTCTTCTCTCCTCTCCTCTCATCTCTTCTTTTCTCTCTTCTCTTCTCCTCTCCACTTCTCCTCTCTTCTCCTCTCCTTTCCTCTTCTCTCTTCTCCCCTTCTCCTCTCCTCTCCTGTATTCTCTTCTCTTCTCTTCTCTTCTCTTCTCTTCTCTTCTCCCATCCTCTCCTTTCTTCTCTTCTCATCTCTTCTCTGCTTTCTCTCTCTCTCCCTGTGACCAAGAGACGAGAGTTGTACTCCTGGCCCTTTCTCAGGCCCGCTTTCTTGCGTCTGCCGGGCCGCTGGCGCTGAGCAGAGAGTCCACGGGGAGTGAAACAGGAGCCCCGCAGGAGGTCAGAGAGCACACTTCCTGTTTCCTGCCTGCGCTAGGTCATCACAGGGTCTCGTCAGCGGGGGTCAAGCACCCCCAGCACCACTCCTCGCTGGCCCGTCTCCTCCCTGTTTGCGATGGGGGGGCTCCTTGCCTGACATCCCCTTAGATTAACAGCTCACTGTGGACAGGGGAGTCTGGGAGTGTGTGTGTGTGTGTGTGTGAGTGTGTGTGTGAGTGTGTGTGTGAGTGTGTGTGTGTATGTTTAAGGGTGTTGTGTGTGTGTGTGTGCGGGTGGTGTGTGTGTTTAAGCGTGTTTTGTGTGTGTGTGCGTGTGTGTGCGTGTGTGTGTGCTTGTTGCAGTGGGGGTTCTCACACATGGACTGGGCAGATTAAGGTGGTGTTTCTGCTCTGTGTCATTCTCGCCTTATGATAAGCCTGGAGGCAACACATTATGAATACACACACACACACGCACACACACACACACACACACACACACTTAGTGCACGTGGTTCACATTCACAGCTCTCAGGCAGCCTCAGTGTTCTCATATCACATATCACATCTTAACTCCCATCAAACACAACGTCCTGAAAGAAAACACACAGACATGAAAACACAGTTTCACACAAGTATGCATGTCTGCACACACACACACCCACACATATACACACGCACATGCACACACACGCGCACACAAGTACGCTTACCAAGACGCACACACATACTACATAAACACACTGTCACACACATACACATGCCACAGCACACCCACCCACGCACACACACACACACATACACACACACACACATGTAAACACACTGTCACCAGATACACATGCCACAGCACACCCACCCATGCACGGGCACACACACACACACACACACTCACCCATGCGCGCACACACACACACACACACACACAACCTGTTGTGAGGCAGCATGTAGGTGGAGTCATTATCAGTGTTGTCACGCATATAATCAGTCCCACATCTCAGTGTTGTCACGCATATAATCAGTCCCACACAGGAAAAGCATGCAAACACTCACGTACAGTATAAAAACACACAATACACAATAAAGACACATAGAAAGACATACAGAAACATACATGCAAATACACAGACACAAATACACACACACATACACATGTAACTGTCACGTCTGGTTCCATAGATGGCTGTGGTTTCCTGCCCTTGCTTGCTTGCTGACTGTGGCCCAGATGTGGCCATTACCAAAACTACAGCTGTGTTGTGAACCTGAATGATCTTTTTCAAAAATAGGGTTAATGAAACCAGAGTACGTGCATTTACATACAGAGACACACACACACATGGACACACATACACATGGACACACACACACACACATACATACACACACACACGGACACACACACACACGGACACACACACAGACATACACACAGATGCACGCACACACACATGGACCCACACACACACACACACACACACACACACACACACACACACACACACACACATTGATCCACCTAGGTGTGATCATGAGATGGTGAACAGGAGGGGGGGCGGTCTGCTGATGTCGGACAGGCCAGGGTGCATCACATGACTCTGGGAACCGCGGCGATAATGTGTCAAGCAGGAGAGCAGCAGACAAGAAGCTCCTGTCTTCAGACGCTAATCTGATTTAGCGACCAGCGCTCACGTCAGGGACGCCGGATCTTTTTTTAGCCGCACGGCTAAAACGCAGGGGAGAAACAATTGGCTGGCTCTTTTTTTTTGTTTTTTTACTGCTACCGTGCCCACATTTATGTCGTGGGCTACGCAGACGAGCTCCAGATGCTTTTCAGGCCCGAGGCTCCGTTGTCATTTTCAAGGAGATAACAACGTCTAGCCGTGTGTGTGTGTGTGTGTGTGTTTGGGACCCAGACGATAATTTAGCCTTCGCAATTGTGCACTGATTGGTTTTGCTCCTACGATTTCCTCCTAATCCCTGTGTCCAACTTTGTTTTGGTCATCCCCTTGTGATTGCGTCTCTAAAGGAAGCAATAAACATCAGGTTCCACCAACTAGTGCGTCACATGGAAATGTAATAACAGACTGGAGAGATTTGTTCGACTTCATTTGGGTGGTTAGAGATGCCTTGTTTTGATGGAAGGTCCTGGCAACCAACTTTCCCCAACTCCTGCAACATGTTTTGAAAGACCACAACAACTAAAGTTCCTAGTTTTCTAGAAGGCTTTCACGTCTACTTCCCCTCATTTATCTCACTGTTGCAATTTTTCAAAAATTGATGTCGAAAGACTACATCATACTGGAATCATTTGATACTTTTTTGTGTGTGTAAAAAATGTCAGATATAGCCTATTCTATTTATACAAGTTGGCCTGGCACATCTCCGGCGTGTACATATTTGTGTGAAAGGCTGTAGTTTACTACCTTGATGCTGATTTCAGCTGAAGTGTTGCTTTAAATGTGTCTCGGCATCCTCGTGTTTAAGCGAGTCTGAGAGCACAGATTAAAGGTCAACTGCAGTTAAATTCCCAAATTCCTGTGTTGGGAAAGCCTGGCGTTGGTGCCACCTCCGCTTCAGTGTGAGATTAGAAGGGGGGGGGGGGGGCATTGCGGTGGGGGGGTGGGAGTCCCAGTGTAATTGACGTGGAGAAACATGGAGCCATGGTGGAGCACTCTGCCAGGCCTGGCCCAGTCCCCGTTAGAGGAGGGATGCGTCAGCAGCATCAACTGCCTCGCCGGAGGGGGCCTGCAGCCGTTTGCCTGCACACAGCTGTCCTCACCCCCTGAGTGAGTGAGAGAGAGGGGGGGGGGGGAGAGGAGATGAGAGAGAAAGAGGGAAAGAGAAGGACAGAGGGATTGACAGAGGAGGAAGATGAACAGATACACAGACCACCCACCCACCTTTTCACACGTTGTCTTTAATAAAAGTTGAGTGGTGTGTGTTTTGGAGTGGGTGTGGGTGAGAATGTATATCTGTGTTTGTGTGTGTGTGTGTGTGTGTGTGTGTGTGTGTGTGTGTGTGTGTGTGTATGTTTAGGGTTTCTAGGGCTCTGGGGCAGCTCTGTCGTTCCTCAGGCTCTGGTTCTCAGCAGCCTGTTCTGGAGCTTTCCATGACTCACACTCCGAAAATGTGCCTGATTTTCACCCCACCTCCTCCTCCCCCTCCTCCTCCTCTTCCGTCTCCACCTCCTCCCTCTCCTTCTTCTTCTCCTCCTCCTCCTCCTCTTCCTCCTCTTCATTGTTCTGCTCAGGTATGTGTGGTAATCAGAGCACTGGAGAGAGCCCATCCACAGAAGCCCCTCCACTTCTCTCTTCCCACAGTCCACTCTGAGCGCCCTATTCAGCATGCATGAATAAGACCCGGGAAAAGTGTGTGCACTGGAATGTTTATACATTTGTGTGTGCGTGTGTATGTGTGTGTGTGTGTGTGTGTGTGTGTGTGTGTCAGTCTCTGTGGGTGTGGGTGTGTGCGTGAGCACAACTGTGTGTTTATGTGTGTGTGTGCGCTAGCACAACTGTGTGTGTGTGAGTGTGTGTGTGTGTGTCTATGTGTGTGTGTGTGTCTGTGTGAGCACACATGTGTGTTTGTGTTTTGTGTGTGTGTGTGTGTTTTGTGTGTGTGTATGGGCTTCAGCATGTGTGTGCGTGTGAAAGTGAGCGCAGATTATGTATGTGCTCTTCACCCCTCACAAACCCCAGTCCCTCTCTGGGACGTCTAATACATTAGCGGCGTGTTCGGAGGGGCCAGAGATAGAGGCAGAGGGCCTGTAATGTAATAACGGCAAGAATGCAGGAAATTGCCACTGCCGAGGAGTTATGCAAACAATCAGAGTCCAGGCTATTTGATTATTCAAATGATTTAGCGTTCGCCATGAGAGGGATCTGGAGAGGGGAGATGACTAGGGACAAACGTTTGGCTGCAGCTGTGGTGCGAAAACGTCCAAAACGCACAGGGCAGTGAGAGGTTCCAAATGAGTGCAGCGGAGCGCAGCAAGAGCTTTAACCTTTTAAGGGTGTACTGTCACACCAGGATGACGGGAATGTTGAGAGGATGAGAAGTTCTACAGAAAGTTGGGCTCCATGGAATATAATGTGGAATTTTGAAATCTTATATTGTCGTAGAGCGCATTCTTTTGTATAAAATATTCAGGAACTAAAACCCTTAAAGCTTAAGAGTGTATGGCTCTGGTGGAAGCAGATGCTTGGTTTGTTGTCAGGATTGGGGCTGGGGTTGAGGGGTTGGGGGGTGGAAGGGGGTTCGTTACTAATAACGAGCGGGCTGCTTCGGGGTTTCATGCTCTGTCTGAAGTTATTGCGTTTTGGAGAGTGTGGACCAGTGGATCTGTGGGGGAAGAAAAACTAAAGAAGGCCCAGCCATCTGCCTGGAGGAGCAGGGGAGGGAGAGCGCGGAGCGAGCCCTGGCATGCCCTCTCCTCCATGGGAGAGGACACAATGCCGGGGCCTGATTCTAATCAGAGCGAATGAAGGGAAAAATCCCTCGCCGCCCCTGCTCTGTCTGCGGAGCACGCACGTGGACTCATGAACGTGTACACAGAAACACACGCACACATAGAAACAGACAAACACATAGCAACACACACTCAAGCACATACACACATATAAACACACATACTCATACTCATACACATACACATGCACATACACATACACATACACATACACATACACATACACATACACATACACATACACATACACATACACACACACACACACACATACACACACACACACACATTTAAACACATAAACACATAGAAACACACACACACACAGGGTGGGTCAGTCGGTACAGAGACTGACTCTGTGGGGTCATAATTTGTTGTGCCAGGAGACGGCGAGATCCTGCCTTCTGCTCCAGCCTCCACAGCTCCCCCGTGTCAGAGGCCAAACCTCAGAGTTTCCCCCCCCACGCCCCACCGCCTCCTCTCCCCTGGCCCAGGCAGGTCCCCACAGGCCTGGCCTCCGCCCCACGCAGGGCCCCCTGCCACCGTGTGTGCTGTGGTTAACCAGCCCGCCAGCAACGTGACATCTCCCGTCTGAAGCGAGGTGGTGAGGCTTGTCATGGAAAGGTCCACGGGGAGGTCACTGTTTCGTCTGGCGCGAGGGAGCGGGAATGAGGTGGGACGGTGGACCGGCAAGGCCAGAGTTCCATGCCGTTTTTTCTTTTTCTTTTCTGTTTCTTTTTATTTTTCCCTTTTCTTCCTTTTTTTTGTTTCTCGCCGCAGTCTGACAGGACCAGAAAAAGTCCGGCAGAAATCACCACCCTGCCCTGGTCCAGTTGGCCACGGTGGCCAGCACCACCACCGCAGCCTCTCTGGGGCTTTCTGGGGGTGCTGACCCTGGGGGGGGAGTTCACGGCCCCGCGTGGGAGGCAGTGACAGAGGCTGTGGTTGCCTGCCCTCTGCTCTGGTCTGCTCAGCTTAGCTTAGCTTAGTTTAGCTTCCTCTCCCTGTGTTTGGCCCAGCCCAGGACTGCACTGAGCTGAGCAGCTCACCACATGTTGGCCTCCGTGTGTGTGAGCATGTGTGCGTGTCTGTGTCTGTGTCTGTTTTTTGTGAATTCAGCTGTGTGTGTGTGTGTTTGTGTGTTTGTGTGTGTCTGCATGTGTGCACCACAGACTTCCCAACAAATCCCAACACTGTCGTTCTTCTCTCTGCTCTACCTCTCCCACCACACACAAGCATGCACACACACACACACACCACCTCCGTGACTTCTGCTTTGGTGGAGGGAGAGGGGAAGGTGGGGGTCAGGCCCCGGGGCCACACAGACACACTCGTTGCATGTTCTGTTGCTCTGCAGTGCCGGAGCGTTCCTGGACTCGATTGCTTTTCCTTTTGTTGTCAGACCCAATGAGAGAGAAGGAGAGGGAGATTGAAAGAGAGAGAGAAAGAAAGGAGGGAGAAAGAGGGAACAAAAGGAGAACAAGAAAGGCAAGAGTGACACGAGGAAGTCAGGAACTCATTTTCCGACCCTAAAAATACGAGGGCTTGTTCTTGATTTCTCTCTGCATGTTTTCCCCTCTTAATTTGTTTCCTCTGGTGTTTGTGAGTGGGTTGGCGGGTGAGTGCGTGTGATTTTAATGGGGGCTGATTCCGGTGTGAGTGAGAGCGGGAGTGCGAGCGAGCAGGGCCTGGGCCTGGGCTTCTTGTGGTGGCTGTTGGGGGCTCAGTCTCGGGCTCTAATGGGGGGGGGCTCGGTCTCAGGCTGTAACGGGGAGGCTCAGTCTCTGGCTCAGGCTAACGGGGGCCTGGGGCACAGCTTCACCCTCAACCCCAAACAGCTCCGCTTCACCGCAGGGTGCCAGAAACAGCCACCGAGTAGGATCTACACCAGCACTGTGTGTATGCTTGCGTGTGTATGTGTGTGTGTTTATTGTGTGTGTGTGTGTGTGTATTTGTTTGACATGTTTGTGTATTGATGTGTGGGTGGGCGTGCGTATTTTTGATGGATGTGTGTGTGTGTGTGCTTGACTCTGTGGTTAGTGTATTTGTGTGTGTGTGTGTGTGTGTGTGTGTGTGTGTGTGTGTGTGTGTATGTATGAGAGAGAGTTTGTGTGTGTGTGTGTCATGGCAGGTGGCTGGCCTCCCTCAATACGCCCTACTGTTCACACACCCCATTCCAGTCGAGGGGGGAGCTGTTGCCCTCAGGCCATTTTTCCCTCCCAGCGCTTTCTATATCTCTCTATTTCTCTCGCTTCTTCTCTCGCTTTCCCTACCTTTTTAAAGACATTTCTGTTCGAAAATACCCTCAACCACAGCCTCTTTACGACTGTTTTCCTTCAGAGTTTAATGTATTTGTGGGACAGCCTGTCTCCCTTCGTCACCAGGCAACCGTCCCCAGGAAGGAATTCGAAGGCCTCAGTAAATCTGAGGCGTCTGGCGAGAGACTGCGTGCACAAACACGTCCTTCAAAAAACAAGCGAGTCCACTGCATTAAAAGCCCATTCCTCACGGATCCAGGGAGAGCGCCACGGGAAGGAAGGGAAGAGGAGGAAAAACGATCTGGGGGCCTTCCACTTTTTTTGAGGGGGGGGGGGGGTTCTGGCGGGGGCACTTATGATTTCACCAGGTGGCAGTGTTTGGAGCTGTTCCTCCAGTCAGCTAGCCTGGTGGACCAGACATTTTCACTTTGCTTTATTTCATGTCGTGCAAAGGCTCTGGCTACTCCCCACAGGCATACGTTTGCTTCCTGGTAGGTGGATACTTTCTGTGAACTTTAAAGCAATTGAGCCTGCCTCCAACCAATCGCAAATGGCTGAATGCAGCATACACACTCAATGCTCAAGTTCAACATCGTCGCTTTCAGCGAAAAAGACATAGCCCTCTCTCTCTTTTCCGTGATTGGTAAACCCAAAAAATTGGGTCATGCCAAGCTGGAGCCTTAGTAAAGTTGCCTGATGAAATTCTGTAGCGAAATACAATATTGAGCAGAGGTCCTGCAGCGTTGCTGGTCTGGCTAATAGTCAGCCACCTCACAGCCCCTCTGCAAGCTGACAGGCTGTGACGGTCAGGCTAGCCTCGTAAACCACATCAGCGCGGATCTGAATGTGCTTGTGGCATCCAGAGAGGATTGGCAGCCACTGACGAGCCACCCAGTAGATGACAGTTTGAAGGCAGCCGCCATGCCTGCCCCTAGCACATGTGGTTAACTGGGAGGGGAGGGAGAGACAGTTTGGCGGGACCAGCTACCTGTCTTGCTGTTCCCTGAGCCCTGAAGAATGCGCCTTGTGTAATTCCCAGAAGGACAGGCTTTCGTAAGAGACAGCCCACAGAGGCCCGTATTTGTGTTTGAGAGTGATGTAACGATTTCTCAGGTTTATCATGATGCCTGCGTTTTTTTCTCTCTCACTCACTCTCTCTCTTTCTTTCTTTCCCTTTCTGCAGTTCTGCATTGTGGTTATGGAGAGAGAGAGAGAGAGAGAGAGAGAGAGAGAGAGAGCGGCCTCCTAAAGTGAAAGGCATCTGAACTCAATTTTCTGCTGTAGACAACAACAACAGAAAAACAACAACAAGCACATGCTTGTGTCTGCACATAGGAAGGAAATCAATAAAAAGCGAGAGAGAATAAAAGAGAGAGAGGGAGAGGGAGAGAGAAAGATAAAAGGGAAAAAGGGGGAAGATGAAAGACAAACAGGGATGGGGAAGAGTGGAAGGTGAGCTTGACACATAGGTCACCTTGGACCGGATCTGTAGTCATTTTTCATGACAAAGCCCTGTCTGTCTGCAGACACTTAACTTTTATTTGCGGGAAAGGTTTATTTTTTTTCGGCCCACATTCAAAAAATACTTCTCAGTCTTTCAAATGACATAGTTGGGCCATGATCAAGTTTACTCATTAACACTAAATGAATCCTGTACAGTACGCCTCACCCATATTCACCATCTGGTAGATATTTGATCTGTTCACAGAAATATGATTCATTCATTTCGGAGGGACCACAGCTGGCAACTCTACATTGTAATGAAATAAAATTAGGATCTTCGGACCTAAATTCAATTACGACGTGAAAGCAGGCTGGCTATTTGTTTCATGTTTTCCCCATATCCCAGTGGCTCAGAGACAGCCACTGCGGGAGGTTTTGTGCCAGTAACAACAGAACGGCACTGCTCTCGAAGGCCCTACGGAATCTGTCCGTACCAATAAATTATACAGAATATCTCCTCTAAACAAATACCCTGCTGCCATCATTTCAACCCAGTAACTATATGTGCATGTGCAGAAATAATATGTTTGTTCTTGGTAACGTTAGTACGTTGGCTGAAGTGGCAGCACTTGGTGTAGAATGGGAAAGGACTTTCTAATTTTGAAAGCCTTCTGTAGTTTACTCTAAAGACATCTAAGAGCATTTCAACATCCCCATGTAAACACAAGGTCTGTGTCCGAGGAAAAAAAATACCCTGTCATTTTTTGTTAGAGACACAAAAAGTATATTTAGGTGTATACTGTTAGCATTTTAAATATTATCACAAAACCACATTCACAGAAAAAAAATCAAAGTAGTTGGTTCAAAGTTCTGTTCTGCATATTTCTGAGCTAGGTCATTCTGGATATCTGGAAAGTTCTCCTCATGTCACGTGTTGGTACAACGCAGGGGTTTTCTAGCGGTGTTTGGTAGGAAAATTACCAAAGTGTAGTTGTATGTTACAAAGGTCTATTTTCCCTTGCACGTTATCCCTCTCTAACCCCTTGCTCTATTTATGCCCATTTCTGTCTTTCTTTCTTTCTTTCTTTCTTTCTTTCTTTCTTTTTTCTTTCTTTCTTTCTTTCTTTCTTCTGTTTTTCATTCTTTCTGTTTTTCAGTTTTGTTTTCTGTTTCCTTCCCTTACTAACATTGTCCACTAAATTGTCTAATACTGACGTTTCATGGACAGCTATAGACTTCCATCTCTGTCCTGTGTTCTAATCCTCTGGCCTGTTCCTCTCCCGTAGCTCCTGCGGATGGTGACGGTGTCGGAGAAGCGCTGGCGGGCGAGGCCAGGAGGGGGCGCTGTGAAGCGTGATCGAGATGGACAGATGGGCGCGGACGCGGACACAGAGGGCCTGGCCAGCGGGGACTGTGATGAGGACGACTGCACCGGTGCCTCAGGGCTCGGCCTACCCCCACAGCACAAACTGCTGCGCATATTCTCAGGTAAGTTTTAGCAATGCTACATCTCATTGTGAGACTATTCAACAGGAGACCTATGTCAGGAAAAAAAGGGGTTGAGGATCTTATTGATCTGTTGTTTACCCATTTATTCATTGCTCCTTCCTGTTGAGCTTATTTCTGGTGTTTTGAGCATGTATGCCATTTTATGTATCTTTAACTGAACAATAGCTCATCAAACAATAAATCATCACATCATTCACTACAAATATTAACAGTTTAAACTGTAAAGTCATTGGTCTTATCACAGGTTGAAAACTGAGAGTCAGTTGGTTGAGTAACAAAGCATTGCTTTTACTTCCTGTTGCTGTTATTTTTAAAACTTAGATTTTTACATATATAAAAGTAAATAAAAAATTAATTCTTTAGTATTCATAAAGAGGCAGAAGCATTCAAGTAAGCTGAAGCTGAAGCTGAGGCATTCAAATATCAATTGAAAGAGCATATAGAAATACTGTCTTTAATGTATGTGTGCTTAGAAGATGATCTGGCTTTTGAAACGTTTCACAACTGTCAACATGCACCTGCCACTCTTTCCACGATGGTGTCTGGCCACTCAAGTTTCAAAAGAGCCCTCTCTGTCACCTACCTCGCAACAGCAGGTAACAGGTACCCAACAGGCGGCTATGCATGACCTTTTAACCCCAGTATTGTCTGGTTGGCCAAACAAGAGGAAAAGAGAGATTTTGCAGCCCTTTGAAGGACAACAAAAGAGCTAAAGAGACGACTAATCAAGCGGGCTAAAAAGAACCAAACAGTGGCGACGGGAAAACAGTAGTGAGGCAGGAGCGAGGAGCCTGATACCGGTGGACAAAGCCGGCCCAGCTGTACTAACACGGCCCAGGGAGTTGTCTTCCCAGCCCCGCTTGTTGTGGCAGAGATTTGGGCTTGGCCCTCAGGGGACCCTGTGGGGTTAAGACTGGAATTCTGCAGGTCCAGCATGAGCTGGGCAGGGCAGCGAGATACGGACAGCAGAGGAAGCGGGCAGGCCCCTCTTAAACCAAAAAAGACAAAAGATTATGGTCAGCATTTAACAGTGAAAGTCGCTGATTCTAGCTTTTAAGAATAAAAACCTTACCGCGATACCATGATCCAACCATTTTCTGAACCATTTCTGGACCATTTTCTGAGCACTCAAGTTATCAGTCAGATAAATAAGCTAATTCCTAAAACTACCTGTGTAAGAAGGAATGCATAGCAGGGTTTTCCACTTTCTGAAGCCAGGATCTCCTCTCTGGTCAGCAGTGTCATGCTAAAGCACCCGTGATCAAGCTACGGTCAGTTACAGATACAAGCTAAGAGGCCCTTAGACAGGTCCATCCTCCCCTAGGAGAGATTTACTGTGGTAATTATGTAGAATGTGGGGAATGTCCAGGCACCCGCTTGGC
>CM059288.1:20682716-20696167 GCA_030347295.1 Setipinna tenuifilis | reverse complement strand
TCCGCCTCGACATCAATCGATAGAACCTCATATTTTATTTGTTATGCGAGCCGTGCCTGAGTGTTTATGTTATTGTGCGAGGCCAGACGTGTGTGCGTGTGTGGGTGGGTGTTATGTGTGTGTGTCTGTCTGTCTGTCTTTCTTTGTGTGTGTGCGTGTGTACGTGAGAGAGAGAGAGCATGGGTGTGTCCGTCTGTCTGTCTTTGTGTGCATGAGAGAGAGCATGTGTGCGTGCGTGTGTGAGAGAAAGTGTGCGTGTTGTGTGTATGTGTGTGTGTGTGTGTGTGTGTGTGTGTGTGTGTGTGTCTGTCTGTCTTTGTGTGTGTGTGTGTGTGTGTGTGTGTGTGTGTGTGTAAGAGAGAGCATGTGTGCGTGCGTGTGTGAGAGAGTGTGTGTTTTATGTGTCTGTCTGTCTGTCTTTGTGTGTGTGTAAGAGAAAGCATGTGTGCGTGCCTGTGTGGGAGTGTGTGTGTGTGAGGTAGTGTGTGTGTGGAAATCGATCCTCTAGTCGTTTGTTTCCTGCCTTTTCCCTCCTAATGAAGGCGGCGGGTGGAGGAAAAGGTCGCCCTAATGCACCTAATCATCCCCACTTTCCCCACACTGTCTGCCGCCCCTCTGCCCCCCTGTCTGCACACACACACACACACACACACACACACACACACACGACTCCGTACCCACTGCCACACAACTCTCCACCCTCCCCCACCACACACACACACACACACACACCATACCCCCCAGCCGCACATCACTACACACACACAAACACACACATCATACCTCCAGCCACACATCACCACACACACATGCACACACACACAAACACACACCATACCCCCAGCCGCACATCACTACACACACACACACACACACACACACCCCCCACCTGTGCTACCCACCCCGAGCCCTCCTCCTCTTCCCTCTCATTACCTGTCTCTCACCCAAGTTGCTCAGCTCAACATTAATTAATGCCACATAGGGAGGGGGGGGGGTTTGGGGTGGTAGTTGGAGGGCTGGTGGGGTGGTGGGGTAGCAGGGGTGGTGGGGTCAGGCAGTAGAGCTTTGCTGTAGGTAAACAACGAAAGAATGTGATGTGCGATGGTGCTGTCGTGTCTTGCTGTCTCTCTACCTCACGTGCGCACACACACACACATTTGAACACACAAACACACATTTGAACAAACACACACACACACACACACACACGTAACCGTGGCAGATGAGGGTACTCTGACAGGGCTGCAGTACTGAGGACATTTAGAGGAGGAGGAGAAGTTATTTTTTGCCTGTTTTCTTCCACTTTAGAGCTATAAATGCTTCTTCCAGCTGTTTGTTTGATAGATCTGTGTGTGTGTGTGTGTGTCTGTCTGTGTTTGTGTGTGTGTGTGTGTGTGTGTGTGTGTGTGTGTGTGTGTACATATCTGGTTTGGTTTTGTGTGTGATGCCTCTCCCTTGTCACTCGCCCTGTATGATACAAGTTTACTTTTGCTTGCCTCTGGGTGTGTGTGTGTGTATGTCTGTGCCTGTGTTTGTGTGTGCGTGCGTGTGTGTCTGTGTGTCTTTCTATCTGTGTTTGAGGGTGGGATTTTTCTGAGTTGACGGAGAGGACGCGTGTGTGTGTGGGCGGGCGGATTCACCCCCCCTGGGGGTTAGTTTGGGCCGGTGTGTGTGTGTGTGTGTGTGTGTGTGTCTGCGTGTCTGCTCGTCTGCTCCTCGTCTCGCCCCTCCCTGCGGGCAGCGAGAGGAAGAGAGGAGAGCGAAGCAGCCAGTGGCCTCTCTATAAATGGCCCGGACGCTCCAAAGCAATCCCATGACTGACATGTTTTTGCTTAAAGACTTACAAGCCGCCTCAGCATCATGGTGTGTGTGTGTGTGTGTGTGTGTGTGTGTGTGTGTGTGTGTGTGTGTGTGTGTGTGTGTGTGTGTGTGTGTGTGTGTGTGTGTGTGTGTGTGTGTGTGTGTGTGTGTGTGTGCGTGCGCGCGCGCGCGCGCGCGCGCGCGCGTGCGTGCGTGCGTGCGTGCGTGCGTGCGTGCGTGCGTGCGTGCGTGCGTGCGTGCGTGCGTGCGTGCGTGCGTGCGTGCGCGTGTGCGTGTGCGTGTGTGCGCGCGCGTGTGTGCGTGGAGTTCGAGAATAGGGCAGTGAGCTAGGACTGCCAGTGTGTATGCCCATGTGACTATATCTGTCTGAATATATATATGGGGATTAGGTTATTTTTTATTTTTACATGCAGTCTTCTGGGACTCTGTAGGTACTGTGTGTAGGTACGTTGTGTGTGTGTGTGTGTGTGTGTGTGTGTGTCTGTGTGTATTTATACGAGTATGTACTTGTGAGTGAGTGGGTGTGTAGGTGTTATCAGGACTTAGTTATAAGATGAACTTGAAGCGTGAAAAGTGGACACATTAGTGAGTCATAGAAATGTGTGTGTTTTAAGTGTGTGTGTGTGTGTGTCTGTGTGTGTGTCTGTGTATGGTATGGGTGCGTCTGTGTGTGTTTCTGTGTGTGTGTGTGTGTGTGTGTGTGTAGGCCATCAATAGACGTTTAAGTGACAGGAGAGTACAGGAGAGTTGTAAAGAGAAGGAGGAGAATGGGAGCGGGAGAGGTGTGTGTGTGTCTGTGTGTGTGTCTGTGTGTGTGTGTGTGTGTCTGTGAATGTGTTTGTGTAGGCCATCAATAGACGTTTAAGTGACAGGAGAGTTGTAAAGAGAAGGAGGAGAATGGGAGCGGGCGAGTTGTGTGTGTGTGTGTGTGTGTGTGTGTGTGTGTGTGTGTGTGTGTGTGTGTGTGTGTGTGTGTGTGTGGAGGAGCTTCTGTGGTGAATAAATCATGCAGGTTAGATGGAGATCAGCGCTGGCCCTCATAGGGTTAATGCACAGGTCAGCCATGTCACCGGAAGAAGAGGAGAGAGAAAAGCGCTCTTTTTCTCTTTCTCTCTCTCTCTCTCTCTCTCTCTCTCTCTCTTCATCTCTCTCTCTCCCTTTCACTTTCTTTCTCTCCATCTCTCTCTCTCTATCTCTCTCTCTCCATCTCTCACTTTGTCTATCTGTCTCTCTCTCTCTC
Source organism: Setipinna tenuifilis (assembly GCA_030347295.1). NCBI lineage: Eukaryota > Metazoa > Chordata > Actinopteri > Clupeiformes > Engraulidae > Setipinna > Setipinna tenuifilis. Next base: position 20,693,106 of record CM059288.1, on the reverse strand, counting down.
TCACTCGCTTGCTCACTTTCTTCCTATCCATCTCTCTCTCTATTTCTCTCTCTCCGTCTCTCTCTCCCTCTCTTTCTCTGTCTTTCACTAGAAGGCTTTTTTCGTTCGTTTCCGTCCTCATTCATCTCTACTCCCACACATTTCTTTTTGTTCTCCCCCTCTCATTTTCCCTTTCGCTCGTCCGCCCGCTCACTCACTCGCTCCCTCGCTCACACTCCATCGCACTCTCCTGCTTTTTTTTTTTGTGTCCATTTTTCCATTTGTCCACCTTTTTGCAGGCCATTCATGTGCTGCATTTCAAACTACTTTCTAACTCGCTCTTTCCTTCCCTCACAAACACACACACATACACACACATACACACACACACACACACACACACACACACGCACATACATACACACACATGCACATATACACACACACATACACTCACGCACACACACGCGCACACACACGCGCATACATGCACACAGACACACATACACGCACGCACACACACACACACACACACACACACACACACGCGCACACACACACACACATATTACTTCTTTCTTTGTGTCCACAATTCAGAATAAATGACACAAGGACACTAATTCGGCAGTTGCAAAAGGTTGCTCAAGCATGATTCAGTTTAAATGACCACGACATGAAAGTAGCAGTCCACTGCAGTTCAGGAGTTCATGGGATGTCATGGGTACACACACACATAGCACCTTCTCCTCCAAATATGGCCACTTCCGATGATGGACACTTTTATTGATGATATTAAGCAATATTTAGTTAGATGTTTTGCGTTCCCTTTTCAAAAGCCAACCATCTTAAGCCTCCTAGTAATTACCCTCTGCACATGGCCCAGACTGCCAAACATAAGTACAAAATACTGGCAGCTAGAACCAAGATCACTAATTGGTTGCACAAAAAGGGTTGATACTTAACAAGCTTTTCTAAGTAGGTCTCTTCCAACAAAAACACAGATCAACACATCAGCCTACTTTGGAAATGAAAACATTTCTATTGGCCTCATCAGTGATGGTAATAATGAGGTTTAGTGGCATTCATATCAGGAAATACAGAAGAGGTCTGAGGCAAAGCAAACATCTGAGGTTTAGAGACACAATTTGCATGGATTGCTACTGAGGGAAGACAAACAGATGGTAATTGTTCTGCTAAGATGCCCACAATCCTATATCATGCCTTTAAATACAATCCTATATCATGCCTAGATACATACAGCTTCTTGTACAAAGTGCAGCCGTTTAGTATGTGTGACATAGATTTAACCACCTGGTCTTGACAATGGTAAATACAAAAGGGTGAGATCAAGTTAGGGTACAATACTGACAGATTAAACGGAGTTGGGAATATTTTGGAGTCTATTCTTGACTGTAAACATCTGGATATACTCGTATAGTGATGGAGACACACTAGTCTGCTGACGAAACACAAGTTAGTTTTTCCTGGAGTTCAAGTCCAGTCCGGTGTGGTTGGCGCTGATGATGTTTGATTGACAGCAGGGAAGCGCAACTGCAAACACACAAACACACACTCACACACTCACACTCCATCCCTCACTCACAAGCCTATGCACATGCACGCACGCCCGCACACACACACACAGACACACACACAAACACACTGTTCTCCATCACCCAAAAAACACACACACAGGGACACGCACTCTTTCCCTTTCACTCTTTTTGTCTCTTTTGCTCTCTCTTTTCGGCGTCTGTTTGTGTTGATGGCTGCCTGCCGCATGGCAGTGGCGGTGGAATTGCGTTATCAGTTATTTATGTCGCATTCAGCGTCTACCCACTTGCATTTCTAAAAGGGCTGTGTGTGTGTGTGTGTGTGTGTGTGTGTCTGTTTTTGGATGATGGAGAATAGCGGCCATTTCCTCTACCTCTTCTTTGTCTGCCTCTTTGTTTGTTTGTTTCTTTGTCGTTTGTTGACGTTGTGAGTCAGTATGCATCTGTTTTGTTTGCGTTTGCCTTATTTTTCCCACCCTTTTGTCTGTGTGTATGGATATGTTTGTGTGTAGCGGTTCATGGTATGAGTGTGAGGGGTATTGTAGTGAGAGGTATTTAAGTGTGTGTGTGTGTGTATATATGTGTGTGTGCTTGTGTGTGTGTTTGTGTGTGTTTTGGTCCTTCTAAGCCGTGTTTCCTGGGCTATTGTGTGGAGTGTTTACACGGCGAGCTACGATAAAGTTCAGTTGACGAGAGCTTTAAGCCTCTGCTTCTTTCACCATCCAACCAACTTTCTCTCTCTCTCTCTTTTTTTTTTTTTTCTCCTCATCTTTTCCTCCCGCTTGCTCTTTTTTTTCTCTTATTTATTTTTTTCTTCCTTCCTATTCTTTCGTTCCTCTCCTCCTAAAACCTCATTGATTCCCTATACCTTTGCCTTGCATGGCAGCTCTCTCCTCCTCCTCTTCCTCCTCCTCCTCTTCCTCCACCTCTTCCCCCTCTTCTTCGGCTGCCATGCCTGTTGTTATTGTCTGTGTGTGTGTGTGTGTAAGAGAGAGTGTCTGTGTGTGTGTTTGTGTGTATGTGTGTGTGGGTGTGTTTGTATGTGTGTGTCGGAGGGCTTGCGTAACGCACTTGGGTTTTAGCATTCATTTCCTCTTTATCGCGGCCAAACACATCTCACAGGCTCCGCTCCTGCAGCCCCCCCCCCCCACACACACACACACACACCCCACACACCCCCGCCGCCAGAAACGCAACAGATTATTTACCCAGAACCCCCTTTGTCTCTCTCTCCTTCTCTCTATCCCCTCCCCCCCCCCCCTCTCTCTCTCTCATTGTCTGTCTCTCTCTCTTTCTCTCACACTGCCTTTGTCTCTCCCTCTCTCTTTCTCTCTCCCCCCATCTCTCCCTCTTTTTTTGCCCTCTTTCTCTCCTCTTTCTCTCTGTTTCTGTCTTTCCCTGTCTCCTCTCTCTGTTTCTCTTTTTTTGTCTCTCCTCTCCTTCTATCTCTCTCTTTCTCTCTCTCTCCCCCCCCTCTCCCTCTCTCCCTCTCTCCCTCCATCCCTTCTTCCCCTGTCTCACACTCGTTTACATGCAAATGGAAGTGTAGTCTGCTGCATCCGCCCGGCGCTTCACGGCCCGCCGTTTAATCGGAGCTTTATCTGCCCGAGATTAGCCCCACGCCTCGCACAGACACACAGCCAGGGAGACGGAGGTAGGCAGAGAGAGAGAGAGAGAGAGAGAAGGAAAGAAGGAAGAAGGAAGAGAGGTTAAGCCAGGGAGACGGAGGTAGAGAGAAAGGCAGAGAAAGAAAGAAGGAAGAAAGGTTGAGCGAGGAAGGAAAGGAGGTAGAGAGAAAAAAACAAGCTGAGCGAGAGGGACAGAGAGAGAGAGGGGGGGGGGAAGAGGGAGAGAGAATGAGGAAAAAGGCTGAGAGATAGGTAGAGGGAAAGAGAGAAAGAAAGAAGGAAGAAAGGTTGAGCAAGGAAAGAAAGGAGGTAGAGGGAGAAAGACAGAGGCTGAGCAAGAGGGACAGAGAAAGAGAAAGAGAGGGGGAGAAGGAGGTAGAGAGAATAAGGTAGGGAAGAGGCTGAGAGAGAGGTAGAGAGAAAGACGGAGACAGAAAGAGAAAGAGAGAGAGAGAGGGCGTGTATTACCATGTAAATTCTGATTCCCATTAAGGTGCAGAGGCAAACGAAGTGACACACACACACACACACACACACACACACACACACACACTCACACACACTTTTGCTCTTCGTTTTATTCTTTAAGGGGGGATTTGGCAAAACCCTTTTTAAAGATGCTAAGTAAGGCTGTTTTGCGATTTACGTAAGGCGTTTACCATTTGGAGAGTGACACCACAGTTTACATTTCGCCTTCTCTCACGGAGAAGTAAAAGACAGGAGGGGAGCGAGCAAACGACAAAAAAAGGAGAGAATGAGGGGGAATATAAACAAGAACTCTCTCTCTCCCTCTTTCTTTCTCTCTCTTTCTCCCTCTCCCTTTCTCTCGCTCTCTCTCTCCTTTTCTCTTTCTCTCTCTCTCCTACTGTCTTTCTTTCTCTCTCTCTCTCTCACTCTCCCTCTCTTCTCACTCTTTCTCTCTCTCCCTCTCCCTCTCTCTCTCTCTCTTTCCCCTCATTAAGGGCCCAGTGTGTGTGTTTGGGCAGTGGTCCTGTCGTGCTTTCTGTGCCCTGCTGACTGTCATGTTTAATACAGGAAGCAGAACTCCAGTAAACTACAGCTTAAACAGCCACTTTGCAACTGTGACTAGAGCTTAACAGCCAACACACACACACACACACACACACACACACACCTGAGCTCCGTAACGCATTGTGTTTGGTAAGCTGGAATCCTTTGTGGCTCAGTTTGGCCTTACAGTATTTGTGTCCCCTGTTTTCACAGCCAAGACACCGTGCAGACAATGGAGGCCATTTTGTGTGTTTTTTTATGTTATTTGTGTGCCCACACTGAGCAGGAATGCAGGGGACAACCGTTGGCAGGCTTTTGGTAGAAAAATTGTGTCGTATTACACCTGTCTCAAATGACTCGAGTCTTTGTGTGGCTGGCTATTGCTGTGTGTGTGTGTGTGTGTGTACAGTTTCTGTCCGCAAAATTGAAGTTTTTCGTCTCTGCCGGTGAAGGAGTAAGTGCAGGCTCGACTGACCGATTGACTTGTTTGGACTACCGGACAAGCCAGGGCTCTAAACAAACTAGTATGTGTGTGTGTGTGTGTGTGGCTGCTTGCCCCAAACCCCTCTTTTAACCACTTTTTCAGTTTATTTCCAGTCATACACGCTACAGTGCTGTGTTGTAAGGTGTCTGTTGATGTTGCATAATTTTGGGGGTGAGATTTGGGGCATGTTAAGACACTAAAAACACATTTTAAAGTTCTGTAAAGCCCCCATGGGTTAGCTGTTGGTGTTAACTCTCCTTTCAAAGAAGAGCCTATATGGGTTGGACCAAAATGTCTGGCAAGTCTCCGCTTAGCTAGAGCAATAAGAGCTGCATGTTGGAGATGGGTGAAATGGCCCTGTAACAGGTGTGATGGTTGCCTAGGCTCTCACTCCCACTTGATGGCTTGTCAGTAATGGCTGACAGTAAGGAGCTCTCCAGCAGCAGCAGCAGCAACCTGATCACCTGACAAACGACCATGCTGACACTCACTGTCATCACACACACAATCACACACACACACACACACACACACACACACACACACACACACACACACACACACACACACACACACACAGGCACAGTCGCATGCCCACGCACACGTGTAGCAGCAACAGTGGTGCAAGACATGGTATCTGTCTGGAGCCTCAGACAATATATAGATTATGTTTTTTGTAAAAGGGGGAAAAAAACGTCATTTTTATTCTGGAAATGACTTTTAAATTAAAAAAAGGAGAAAAAACATTCCACCCTCCATTAGCACATGTCCCCATGGGTTTTAGTTCAACCCCAACCAACCCCCTCCCCACATACACACACACACACACACACACACACACACACACACACACACACACACACACACACACACACATTCTTTGGCAGCCCCACTTTGAAGCCGTTGATGGCAAAAGAGAGAGATGGAGAGAGAGAGAGAGAGGGTGGAAAAAGTAGGGATGGAATAAGGCGCATCTTCAAAGAGCGGAGATGACACGATAGCCGTATTAGCACGCCTAACCCCCCCCCATACAAGACCCCCCCCACACACCCCCACCGCCCCTGCTTCTTATCGCCGCATGTAAAGAGATGGATTCGGGGCTTTACTCGAACGTGATCGCTCGTGCAATTAAATCTCAGCGGAGGGAGAGAGAAAGAAAAGCAGAGAGAGGGAGAGGGAAATAGGGAGGGGATGGTGTGTGTGTGTGTGTGTGTGTGTGTGTGTGTGTGTGTGTGTGTGTGTGTTGGTGTGGGGGGGTTACGATTAAAGAGGTGATGGCATGCCACAGTGTGGAAAGTGTTTCAGTATTATTACTCAGAACTAGAAGAGAGAGAGAGAGAGGGAGGGAGAGGAAGAAAAAGAAAAAAAGAAGCTTATTTCCTTATTTTTTTTCCCTAACATCTCGTACAGTGGCGGAACATCAGGGCCATGGTGGTATCACACGTGTGAAGAGAGGCACACACACACACACACACACAAATCACATGTACAGCCAACACGTGTGGAAGAATCATAATGAGAAAAAGAGGGGGAAAAAAGAGACAAAGTAGGGTGTGTGTGTGTGTGTGTGCCTTAAGCCCTTTGGTGGCAGTGGCTTGCATGGTTTGCTTTTATTTTTGTCATTATTAAATCTCATCAAAGACAAAAGACAAAAGAAAGAAAGAAAGAAAAAAAAACAAGTGGAGCGCAGTCACTGGCTAATGTTGTCTTAAGGGCAAGACAGTAGGAGAAAAACAATTACTGTGTGCTCACTGAGAACTCGCCGACCCCCCCCACACACACACACACACACACACACCCCCACACACACACCCCTCAACCCAGCCCCACATTCTTTTCCAATCACTCCTTTAGGAAGTGGTTCTTTACTGCGTGGGTGTGTGCGCGCGGGTGTGTGTGCGTGTGCATGCAAGTGTGTGTGCGCATGCAAGTGTGTGTGCGCACATGCAAGTGTGTGTGTCCGTCCATGTGTGTGTCCATCCTTGTGTGTGTCTGTGTGCGTGCATGTGTGTGTGTGCGTGCGTGTGTGTGTCCGCGCACGTGTGTGTGTGTGTGCGTGCGTGCGCGCAAGTGTGTGTGAGTATTGGGGAGGAGAAGGGAAGGAGTGGTGTGTTAAAATGAAGTGCACCTGCTGGTTGAAATGACCATTGTGGGAGTAGCAGAAGCAGGCTGGCATTTGGAACATTTAGGGCCAAAGATAAAGACTTGGTATTTCCACTGGCCTGCTTTTGGGCTTTGACCTTAATTTGTGACCTTTAAAGACATTATGCTTATGCCTATTGTGTGTGTGTGTGTGTGTGTGTGTGTGTGTGTGTGTGTGTGTGTGTGTGTGTGTGTGTGCGCGTGTGTTCGTGTTTGTGTGTGTATGCGTGTGTTCATGTTTGTGTGTGGTCTTTGCGTGTGTATGTGTGTGTGTGTGTGTGTGTGAGTGAGGTCTTTGCTTGTGTGTGTGTGTCTGTGTGGTCTTTGCATGTTTGTGTGTGTGTTTGTCCGTTAAGTGTATTCGGTTGTTGCCGTATCTGAAGTGCCTCTCTGTCTCGCTCGTATGTGGGTGTGTGTTTGGGACTGTGTGAGTGTGTCTGAGTGGCAAGTCAAGTATCTTTGTGCTCTTTTTACTTTCTGAGTGCCTGCGTGTGTGTGTGTGCGCGTGTGTGCGTGTGTGTGTGTTTGTGTGTATCATTCTCACTTTATGCGTGTTGCAGAGACAGAGCCCTGGTTCCCCTGCAGGCACGTTTAATTTTTCACTATGCCACTGCTGCCGCATAGAAATACATTCTCCTCCTCCTCCCTCTCTCTATCTCTCTATCTCTATCTATCTTTCTCTCTCTCTATCTTTCTTTCTTGCTCTCTATCTGTCTCTATGTCGTTCTCTTCCTCCTGTCTGTAGGTCTGTCACTCTCTCCTCTACCTTTCCTTTTTCCCTTTTCTGTGTGCATTTGTGTTTTTTCATTTTTTTTCCCTTTTTTTTTTGCTCCGCCATTTTCGTACCTGTTTGCCTTTCTGTCCTTTCTCCTTTCTTCAGTTGGTCTCTCTCTGTTCTGTTCTGTTCTTTTCTTTTTCTTTCACTAGTCTGCTCTGCAAATATTTTCCTAAAAACCTCCTTCCTAACCATTCTCCTCTCTTATTCTCTGCCTCCACTTTCCACTTTTAGCAGTTGTTTATGTCTATCACTTTCTGTCTCTCTACAGTACATCTCCATCTCTCTCTCTCTCTCTCTCTCTTTTCACTTCTATTCACCCTTTCCACTTTTCCAGTCCTCACTACCACCCCCCGCCCCCCCACCCTGTCTAATCAGAGATGCCCCCCCCCTCCGCCTCCCTCCATTCCTCTCCTCCCTCTATTCCTCTCCTCCCTCTATTCCTCTCCTCCCATAGATTAGCACTTGGAGAGAGGGCGAAGAAAACTCCCAGTAGACTTTTTCCTTCATTTTGTCCATTTTCAGGTGCTTTTCGCCGGCCGCTCTGCGTCTCTGCGTCTCCCCGACCCCCCCGCGAGCGCTGAATTTTTAAACGAGCCCGCGTTCGAAATTAAAAATACACGACCAAAGCCTCGCCGAGGACGACGACTCCTCCACACACACACACACACACACACACACACACACACACACACACACAGTGGGAGAGAAGGCGGGGGTTAAAAAAAAAAAAAAAACGAATGGCGTGGAGAGAAGAGTAGAGAAGTGCTACACATTTTTTTTTTTTCCAGTCGTCTTACAATTCCTCGCGATGCTCCCATCTGCACTTTTTCCATTTCTTCCCTAAAAGCCAAGACTGGTCTCTCTTCAATTATGGATATAAAAATGTCTCCATTCCCCGACCCCGTCCCTCCCATCTCCACCGTCCCCCCTCCCACACACCCTCCACCCCACTCCTACTCTCCACTCCATCTCCCCTCTCTCTCTCTCTCTCTCTCTCTCTCTTTTCCTCTCTCTCTCTCTCTCGTTCTCCTCCCCTCTCTCTCTGCTCTACATGGATGTCTGGCCTGTGGTGTCCAGGGCCATGTCGTGTTGACCAGCCCCGACCAGGCTGCGTGCCCCTGGGTGATCTTGTCGTGGTTAAAGATGCGTAGGGGGGTTTTTATCTCCCAGCACTTTGGCTCTTTCTTGCTAGCAAGTTTCTCTCTTGTACACGGTGCTTGTCTTCCCCCCACACACCCCCCACATGCTTTAACCCCCGAAAGCGAAGAGGTGGAAATTGGCCTTGTACATCCCCGAGTCCACATGTGTGCTCTTCCCTTAACAGCAGCTATCCAGGGAACAGACACGAATGTCATTCTCCCATTCTGCTCTCTCACTCTCTCACTCTCTGTGTGTCTGTCTCTCTTTCTCTCTGTCTGTCTATCTCCTATCTCTCTCTTTCTTTCTTTATCTCACTCTCTCTGTCACTCTCACTCTCTCTCTCCCTTTGTCTCTCTCCCTTTCTCTCTCTCTGTCTTTGTCTCTCTCTCTCCATTTCTTTCTCTCTTTGTGTGTCTTTGTGTGTCTGTCTCTGTCTCTGTTTCTCTATTTCTCGTTCTCTCTCTCTCTCTCTCTCTCTCTCTCTCTCTCTCTCTCTCTCTCTCTCTCTCTCTCTCTCTCTCTCCTGACCCCAACCTATTACACCCCTCCCACCCCACCCCCCACCCCCCTACCGTGCCTGGTCATTGTCACCTCAGTTGCCAGGTCACGTCTCTCCAAGTAAAGCCCTTCGATCTTTCCCTCATCCTCCTCCCAATCCCAGGCAGACCCACCACAGCGGGCCCCTTCACCAAAGGCCACCCCTGGGGGTACCTCTCCACACCATCACGAGCCTCGTTAAAATCTCCAGGAGTCCCTCAGAGATTTTGGGACGGTTGAGATTTGTGGACCCCCACCCCCCGGTTGTGATACCCCTGGTTTCCCAGAAATGCCTACGTGACTTGAAGACGTTGGAGATGCTGTTAAAAAGAAGAGGCTTTACGTGGCAGATGGCAAAGTGCCTGATTTGTGCCCGTTCGTGACTGGCAGTGTTATGACAGCCGAGTGGGGGGTGGCGGGGCGGGGGGTGTTGTGGGGGGCTCTGTGTTTGGATACCTAAAAAGCAGCATCCACAGGAGGGCCAGCCTGAGCTGTTTTTTCGTCTCCCTCGAGTAACACATTGTGCATCTTAAGTGACTTAGATGGGAGAAAAAAAACTTTTATTCTGTGTTTTTTATTCCTTTTTTTCTGTTGTTAACCCATGTGTAAAGTGACTTTCATTGTTTGATGTGTCGAGTGGAACTCCCTGCCATGAACAGGGGGGTGTGAGTGAGTGAGAAAGAGAAAGAGAGAGGGAGAAAGAGAGAGAGAGAGAAAGAGAAACATCAAAGTGACAGGGATGAAAAGCAGAAGAGACAGAGACGGATAGGAATTAGAGGCTAAAGGGAGAGATGGAGACATGAAAGGAGACGCGTTGCGTCGAAAGAACGAGTCAGAGAACGAATGTGACGGAGAGAGAGAGAGAGAGAAAAGGGAGGGTGGGGGGGGCGGGGGTGTTTGGGGGGTGGGTTTGATGTGGCCCAAACGTGCGTGCACTTGGGAGGTGGACTCCTCCAGAATGAGTCGTTTGTGTGTGTGAGGGTACCTCATCAAGGCAGCCCACTGTGCTTGCTTGCTACTTCGGATTTTGGGGTGGGGTGGGGGGCAAGGACAGGAGTGTGATGGAGCGAACGAAGGAGGGAAGTGGACAGACAGCTGGTCAGACAGACAGACAGACGGACTGACTGACGGATGGATA